>CM019148.1:275432661-275590697 GCA_009733165.1 Naja naja
TATATATGTATGGATTCCCCCCCAAAAAAAAATCTCAAAAAATTTATAAATGGCTACAATTAAACCTTTAGTAAATACAAAGCTTTCAGAGAAGTAAAAATAAGTAAAAAGTAAGAAGAAAAGCAAATGTAAAATTACACCAGTGGATCAACTGTTGTATAATTCTTTCTAATTAATTAATATTATATCTCAATTCAAGATATACTTATCTACAATGTCCCATTGAGCTTCTTCTATTAAAAATCATGAGAAAGTTGAACCCTGCCAGGTTCATAGTATTATAAAAGGTATTGGATTCTATCACCTATCCTGAAGCTGTAAATCTGCTGTAGTTAAATCATTCTGGGCAAAGTTCATATACCAATGAACAGAATGTTCCAGTTTTTAGTAAGCTGATTTTTAAATTACAGTATGAGAAGGAAACCAATATAGATAGAAATTTCTCATAAATCAAAACATGCCATGTGTATCAAAATATATCAATGAGAACAACTGGTGGGTCATTCAAACATAATTTATTTACAGCAATTTCCGTGACTGATACAACTCATAAATTATAGGTATAACTTTAAAATCCTAGGTAGCTTGGTACCACAACCTTTGACTTATATAATCTATTCTAAACTATATTCCAAGAACTGATTCATGCAGTAAGCATTGTATTTGGTTACATGCATATGCCTAAGACAAAGTGTCATTTTGGTAGTAGCTCAAAACTGAGCTGAACTGAAGAAGCTTCCTGGATCACAAGCGAAATGTCTTCAAAGAAAAACAAAGTCCAATTGCTTCTTGAAAAAGCACCTTTGGGATAACTCAAAACTGAATTCTCTTCTCATTTGTCCCATTGTTGAAGTCCTTGTCAGTGCTGCTTTGAATTGCTCAAGTATTACACAGCAGCTTCTCAAATAGTCAGAAAGCTTACTGATATTGCTATTACATTGTCTCAGATACACTATTTTGTGAGGTATCCTCTTTCCCAAAACTCCAAGAAACACAATAATAAAAAGGCAATTAGTTCTCTATGAAAATAAAGGATCCAGTATCAATGTTATCTATGTGTCATTTAAAGTAAGTTTGCTGTCTAAAGAGTACTAATAATTATTTTTCCATGAGGATACATTTATTTATTAGATTCAAATGGCACCTTATTTTTCCATTTAAATAATAATAATTTTATTACAGATTTTAGAGCAATAAAAGATATAAATTAGAAGAAAAGAGGAAAAAATGCAAGAAAAAGAAGCATAAAAAGAACTCTCAAGTAAGTGACTTCCCCCCCCTCTTCAATGCAAGTATAAACAATTCTACTGTATAACTTCTTTGTTGCTTCTTACCTAACAAATAAAAAACTCTTCATCCCATAAGCTACCTCTTAACAATAGTCAAGTCAAATATGTAATGTCTTCTTCAATCCAGTTACCAGCAAAAGATCCAAACAAAGCTCTAAAATTTTAATATTAAGTAACATATGTAAAACTCAGCATTCCATATATCAATTCTTAAGTAGAACACAATTTAATTTAAAAGGCTTTCAATGATCCCATTATCCTAACGTAAACAAACTAAAAAAGAAACTTCAAGTTTAATATGAAGATAAATCATTTTTCTTTTACAAAAGACTACACATTCTAAATAGCAAATTATCCTGTTCAATGTATGTTCCATGTCTCTATTCTAACTCATAAGCACATCCACACTTTCACAAAGATATAGTTCCAGCATAATATAAAACACTAAAATTAACATAAAGTCAAATAATGAAATAAATTCTTCAAACCTCCTTACTTTGAAAAAAAAGAAAGAAAAAAAAGTTAAATGCAAAATCAGTTTAAGTACTATAAAGTTAGGATTATATAAAATAAGTACATTTAATCCTAGTAATGTATGTCCAGAATAATTTGATAGTGAAATAAGTGGCTATAAATTTAATAAATACAAAAATAAAAATAAAAATGTAAGTGAATTCAGAGAAGAGAAAAAGTAAGAAAAAGAGAATATCTTCTCTTTACAACCTCTTGTGAGTATTTGTACTCTTCTCCATAGGGGAGTCCCTGAGGATTTTATTCTGCTAGTCATTGCTGACTCTAGGGGGTGGTGCTCATCTCCGTTTGACCCAATGACCTTGAAACACTTCCACGGTCATGTGTTCAGCATGACATCACAGAATACAGTTACCTTCCCACTGAAATGATACCTATTTATCTACTCGCATTTGCATGCTTTGGAACTGCTAGGCTGGCAGAGCTGGGGCAAGAACACAAGCTCCACCCTGTCACATGGCACTCGGGTCTCAAACCTTTCCAGTCAACAAGCCCAGCATCTTAACCATTCAGCCATCACACCATCTCATCTCCAGAGCTACCCTAAAAATAAAATGGAGGAGCTCCAAGGAAATGGGACTTTCTGTGCCTCCTCTAAGAGCCTAAGAACAAGAAGGAGGACATTATTCTCCTGTATACCCAGTAAAGAAATACAACAATTTTCAAGAGGTAAATACCTTTTCCCCATCATTACCCACTCACATCTAGAGATGTGTTTTCTTTCCTTGGATTAAAATCTTCATTATTATTTATTTATTTTATTATTTGGTCTTATATGCCGCCCTCTCTCCCGAGGGACTCAGGCTCACATAAAACAACCATACAAATTACAAAAGTTAAAAAAGAATTAAACCAAATTCGACCAAATAATCATTAAAACCCATTAACAAACATTTAAAATATTAAAACAACCCCTCTCAGTCCAGGCCGCCTGTTGAATAACCAAGTCTTTAGGCGCGGCAAAGGAGCAAAGGTCAGGGGCCAGTCGCAGCTCCAGGGAAGCTGGTTCCACAAAGTGGGCACCCCACAGAGAAGGCCCTCCCCTAGGGACCACCAGCCGACATTGTCTAGCCGCGGTACCCCAAGGAGGCCCTGTCTGTGGCGCACTAGGCGATTGATGCTCGATTACCTTAACAGGAGGGGTTAAGAACAAGGCTTATTTAAAATCTGTCCTAAGATTCCACACAGTTGTTGTTATTTAGATTTCAGAAATTACAGATATAGTTACTTCTGGAAAAGGTTTCTGCAGATGGTTCCACTTGAGTAGTTGGATATATGCATGATTTTGTACAGCAACAGGACTCAGTGCTGGAACTCTACCAGCAGAGGCAGCATCATTATTACTAGCACAGGCAACTTTGGATTGTAGATCAACCATGGCTTCTTGCAGCCATTTAGTCACAAAATCTAAGGAATCTATTTTAGAGAGAGAGAGATTTTTTTCATTTAGTCATTACTCCACCAATTTATTTATTCATTTAAAATAAACCTATACTGCCTTTCAAGAGTGATTTCTGCAGCAAAATATTCATCATGTGCTTTAGAACCATCTCCAGCTTATATCCTCCAAAATACTGATAATTTCTCAAATTCAGGTTATCACACACCTAGCCCCATACAGGAACCAGGAAGGGCTTAAATCAGGTCCACAAGTGGAAGGGGTCATATACTGAAACTATCACAAAATGGCAGGTACCACCATTTCTTATGCCCATTTAGTTACCCATTATCATAACTAAAACACTTGAATAATTGGGGCTACCATTATTGTCCATTTTTCCCAGGACATTTACAATCATTCAACACAAGAAATAAATTCCACATTGGGGAATAGCTGCCAGATTTACATAACAAAGCCCATGAAATCTGGTGTAATTTTTTTTATTTGGCTCTATTATATATAACGATGTGGGAAACAGCACTGATTATGTAGGCATTTGGTGGTAATTTTTAATTTGTTTTGACTTAATGGTGGGGAAACAGGGATTGGGGGCACATTTTATGGAGTTTTTTATTTGATATTCTTTTGAATACTGAACAATTAAGTAAGTTGTTAAAAAATGAAACTGAATATTCCTGCTGAATCTACTTCATAAATTCCATTTTAACAATAGAAGTGTATTATTTAGTAAAGGAAGGCAAGAAAAATCATACTTGGCTGTTTTTCATACAGTTCCTGAAATTTCTTTCTTTCATATTCTACTGACTGTTGCATTAAATGTGGCCTAATGCTACTGACAGCAAAATTAGCCATGTCCATTTTCATCAAATCCAACACAGAGAAAATTGCTCTGCAAAAAAATAAAAAGACATTAAGCTTTTCAAAATTTAGTCATACTTTTAAAAAATAAAGCAAGCCTTGAACAGTTAAGAAAATTAACTAAGTCAAAAGAAAATGAAGAATTAGTCTTCTTTCAAGGGAAGTTTATGGAACTAATGAAGTATTATCCAATAATAGTTACATTGGAATAATGCTTTATATATTATCCTTATTACAAAGCTTTAAATGGTTCACTAGAATTTCTGATCTTAAATTCCCATTATACAGAGATATATCACGTTCAGCCTTTGTATTTGGAAATTACTGTATGAGATTTGAATTACACTTGAAAGATACTAGATTGGAGAAAGCTTCATTATTTTACAAATTATCTTTAAATAGCAATCTTATATCTATTCTCTGGGGAGAAAGTTCCATTAAATCAATTTGGATTGATTTCCGAAGGAAGGCAAATAGCATGATTTCATCCATATTTATTCTGATAACTGTAGCCCAGTTCCTTCTGATCACATATGCCCACCTCAGGGCAATACCACTTCTGAATGCCAGGGAAGAGGATCTGCCGTGATGAAATACTACCCATCTGACAATTCCTTCTACACAGAAAAATGGCATTTGATGCAAAATCCCAAGCTAGTAAGGTTCCTCCCAACACATAGGGCCTTTTTTCTGGAAGGAATCCATATTTATAGTCAGAGGAGCCTTTAAATAAGAGAACTCACTGAGACTGGGAAAGAAAGAGATGTATGTCAAAACATCACTCATAAAACGCACTCCTGCGCTTATCTGTAAAAACACTTAGCCCTTAGGGTACACGTTCTGGGAAAAAGAGGTTCAAACAATTCACAAAGAGCCCACTATTATGAAATTCGTTCATAAATGAAGGCATGGGTTTAATTTAGTTTGCAAGGTTCTGCATGATAATCTCCCATTTCTTTATTTTAAACCTGATTAATGAAACTGTGTGAATCTTTACAGGTATTCCCCAACTTACAACAACAATTGAGCCCCAAATTTCTCTTGCTAAGTGAGACATTCGTTAAGTGAATTTTGCCCCATTTTATGACCGTTCTTCACACATTTGTTAAGTGAATCACTGCAGTTGTTAAGATAGTAACATGGTTGTAAAATGAATCTGGCTTTCCCATTGACTTTGCTTCTCAAAATGTCGCAAAAGGTGGATTACATGACACGAGGACACTGCGACTGTCATAAATATGAACCAGTTGCACCTGAATTTTGATCACATGATCACTAAGATGCTGCAATAGTTGTAAGTGTGAAAAACTGTCATAAGTCACTTTCTTCAGTGCCGTTGTAACTTCAAACACTCACTAAATGAACTGTTGTAAGTTGAGGACTACTTGTACTTTGTTAGGATTGGCTATAAGGGGCTTGAACGTTCCACCTTAAAGAGCTGGAAATACACCTTAGTACAAAACATTACAAGAGTTATCCTTAGCCAAAGAATAATCTTCCTTTATTATTCCAAATTTCTCCATTCTTAACATAAGGTCCCCAATAAAAAGCAAAGAAGAAAATATACTCAAGTAGTCCACATAGCATTTAATGCCTATTAAAAATGATGCAGCTGATTAAGCCATTTTGGACTGAAGACTTATTCTTTTTTTTTTTTCCTTTTCCCCCTCTAGCACCTGAACAGGGGAACAATTTCACGAATGTCCTTCAACTTCTGAATTTCTTCATCTCTTGCTGGAGCACAGAGTGTACCCATCATTCCAATGATGAATTCTGCCAGCTTAGAAATGTCAAGGGCACCATTCTCAGCTTCCTGTTTTATCAGCTCCAGATCAAGAGCTTCGGTAATCTGATTTCTTAATCGAGTATGGCCAGGCAGCAAAAAAGACAAGAGAGCCTGAAAGAAAGTAATGTCCTTTTTATTAGCTCCTAGTACTAATTACACTGCTGTCATCACCATTCAAAAATAAAAAACCACTACAGCACAACAACATTATGTTACTATGAAAAGGGGTTATATAAAAATATATGGTCAAATGACCTTAAGTTTCAGAGTTTTATTTACTGAAATGTGGACATTTGTCCAGCCACATTCAAGATGCAGTTGAATATAGATTTTTGCTCCATTGTTTTTTTAAAGCCTCTTGAGCAGTTTAATTGGGAAAAATTGAAAAAGCACAACTGAAACAAAGCAAAACAATTCTGTTTCTGCATGCCCTACATTCTTTGCAACACTTTTCTCTCCCAATGCCATGCTACAAAGAAGCAACGGATAGAATTTCAATATGGTAGGCAAAGGCTTATCTAAAAGGTTATAGCCACTGTACAGCCAAATCAAAAAATCTTGTTCAGTCAAGTGGCAGCATAGAATGACCAGCATAATGACTCAGTAGTGTCAGGTCATAAGCCAGATAATAGTACATTCATTTTAGAGCAATATATGATTGATTGATGGATTGATTGATTGATTGATTGGACTTGTATGCCGCCCCATCTCCGAACACTCGGGGCAGCTCACAACTAAATATAAAGCCCTAAATGGCCTGGGTCCAGGGTACCTGCAGGAACGCCTCCTGCCAGCATCACACTCCGATCGCCCCGGGCGCTCCCACAGGAGGGGCCTCCTGGGAATACCGTCGGTTAGGCACTGTCGGCTGGCGGTCCCCAGGGCTAGGGCCTTTTCTGTGGGAGCGCCCGCCCTATGGAATCAGCTCCCTGCAGATCTCCGTTTGGCCCCTGATCTCCGCTCCTTTCGTCGAGACCTGAAGACTTGGCTGTTTCAGCAGGCCGGCCTGGATTGACCCGGGGGTGGGTCGTTTTAATTGTATTGTTTACTGTTCAATTTTAATTGTTTTAATTCATTTTTAGTAATTTATAGACTTGTATTAGTTTAATATTTTTTTATTGTAAATGTATTCTTTTTATATGTTTGCCACCCTGAGTCCTTAGGGAGAAGGGCGGCATACAAGTCTAAATAAATAAATAAATAATAATAATAATAATAAATAAAAACATACATTCATAATAAATAAATAGTTAAAAAAGAATTAAACCAACCAAGCCCAATATCAATATTAAAATTAAATAAAAAGACCACCACCCCCCTGAGAAGGTTATCACAGCCCAGCTTGGTCAAATAACCAGGTCTTCAGGTTGTGGCGGAAGGTGCGGAGGTGCAGAGGTCAGGGGCCAGACGGAGCCCCAGGGGAAGCTGGTTCCACAGGGCAGGAGCCGCCACAGAGTTGGCTCGTCCCCGGGGGACTGCCAGCCAACACTGGCCTGCAGACGGAACCCCGAGAAGCCCCTGCCTGTGTGCTCACACAGGGCGGTTGGTACTTGATATCGGCAGGAGTGGCTCCCTTAAATATTCTGGACCCATGTCGTGTAGGACTTTGAATGTTAAAACTGACAGATTTTAAAGGAGTGAGAAGAGAGCAAAGCAATAAAAGATATTGCAAAACTACAAATAAAAGATTTGCATTGCTCATCCATGTTTCCAAAGCATAAGAAAACAAATAGATCATGATTTTAAGGAAGTAAAAGCTTTCTTTAATGAATCAAACCAGAGTTCATCTAACTCAGCATACCATATTCCACAGTGTTCCAAAAACTGCATCTGAAAATCAAAATGGGACACAAAGGCCCATTTTTACATCTTCATTTGGTAATCCATGTATACTACTCCATTGTTTTTGAATACTTTAGTACTTTAAGCGTACTAGTAATGACGTAAATGGGATCATTTGGAAGATAACACATATAAATCGTCCTTGCTTAATGTTCAGGAATCATTTGAAGTTACAATGGCACTGAACGAAGGGACTTGTGACCGATCCTCAAAGTTCTGACAGTCACAATGCCCCCCAGTCACATGAACAAATTTGGACTTTCCACATTGATGACCACCTCCTGCTACCACTGCTGTCTCCCAACCTGGCTGACTAGCTATTCAAAAGATTTGAATCCAAACTCTGAAGATCATTAGTTGTACAACTAAAACTGTATATAGACTGCTGCTACTTCAGTTATTTTTAAATAATTATATTTGAAGATAGACAAGAAATATTCAAATGATAACAAATACTTTCTATCTTACCTCTTTAATTTCTCCTACCAGTTTAATTGCGTGATCATATGAAGGTGGGTTTTCTTTTAACTGTGTTTCCAAGCAATCCCAAAAAGCTTTGTGGACAATATCTCTTACTCTTTTTTCAAGACTGGTAAGCAAAATGAAGATAAATAAATGAAAACAGAATCAGCATATGGGACTTAGAAGAAAAGCAACTCTGATGTGCAGTTAACTGAGAAACACACAAGAAAGGCATGGGTAAATCTCTTGTCAATGAACCCACGCGGAGTATGTATTCAAGGGGGAATCACAATGGAGAAGAAAAGGGCAAGATAATTTCTTGCTAGGCTCAATGACTATGATAACAGTACAAGAAACTCAGCAGGTTTTATTACTCATTCAAATATATGGAAAGGAATGGCTACCGGAGAAAGTGAAGAGCTTCAATTAACCCAGGTTTTGAAAGCTTCATGTATTATGTACCAAACAAGCTGTTTGCCTTTATCCCATGCTTGTCTCTGTATGGAATTCCATTTAAAAAAAGCATATGACCTTTTCACTGTTGTTGGCAGTTACTAAAACGATAAAATGTGCAATTGCAAAGAATAATGGAATGCTTGGCCTAGTTTGGGAGACAGCACTGGGGAAGATACCATCTATAAACAAAGAGTGGCACAACTTGGAATACATGATTTTAAGGATTTTTATTTTTTATATTAAATCATCCACGACAACTGTTCTACCTTCTGCAAAGCAATCCACACTTTGGCAAGAGTTGCCCAATTCCTATTGTGTTTTAATAGCTGATACAATACTTTTGTTGTTTGTTTACTGTATATTGTATATTTCACAAGTATTGTATTGTTGCAGATGCATCTTAAAAATAAATAATTATGTCATAATATATTTTCTTTTGCTCTTAAAGGGTATTCGTCCATAGAAGAAAAATAGGCCCTCTTTTAAGATTGAGTCTAATGGACTGTAGATGATTTCCAAAAAACCTTCTATAGTATTGGTCTGAGCATGTTGGGAATCTATTTCTTAACTGCAGTAGTGACCTCACTTTTGGAGCCACTGGTCATGCTTCTTTTCCTTTAATATTATGAACTACAGCCAAGCTCTAGAATTTTTTCAACCCGTAATAGGCCTCTTACCTGTTTGCTGGCAAGTCAGCTGCCTTAATCTGAAAACCTCCATTGACAACAATCTCATGGGCCAAGGCCATGTTTGTAACACCTTTTGCTGTATCCATCAGTTCCTCCACTGACACAAGCTGAGCAGGGCTAACTGTGGATCAAGGAAATATGCTTCAGCAAAGAATATCCTACTTTGTTGAACATACAATCTAATCATTTCAATCAAGTACAGTACAGTACCTGAAGTGGTAATATAATTATGTATTATACATATGTACCCATCACTATTCCCTTTCAAAATAAAGAATCCTTATGCAACATGGAGAACTAAGAAATGCTATGTAAAATGTTTATTTTTTATTAACTGATAATAGTTAATTTATCCCAATCTTGTTATGCCAACATCATTCATACATGTCAACACATTTCTGCTTTTGCAAATCATCCTAGTTTTTAATCATATCTACATAGTAGTTCACAATCTTTTGTTCTTTAAATTTCTCACTACTCTAGTTTTAAGGGTGTTATAAACTCCACAAACAAACATGTTCTTGGTCTTCTTGTTTCTCTCATCCCACTCACACTTTCTTCATGTATTTGTTGTGCAATTGGTTCCTCATCCACTCTTTATATATGATCAAATTATTTCAGATCTGGCCTGCACATTGTTGCCAGGCATAAAGCCACTTGATGCTTCTCAAATTTTGCACAATCAGAATTTTGACAAGAACCTTCCTAAACATACTTAGATTACTAATGTTTACATTCATCTTTTGTATGAGGAAACAATATAGGCATTCTTCCAGTCTTCATGCACAGATACAACCATCACGTGTGTTGAAGAAACTGCACTGCCATTCATAAACAAAGTACATCCAAAGTTCAATGTTTTATCAGTTAAAGCAGCTGTACTAGCACCCTTACCATTTTTCAGCATTCTCACAGTACTTAAATTATTTTTCATAACTTTCTCTGCTTGGACACTAGCTTTTATAGTTCCTTTCAATTTTACTCTGACATATCACTATCTTTCCCATTCAAATCTCTATTTTTTTTCATTTTGCCTTCAACTCAAATTATTTTATCGCCTTTATTCTTAATGTAGTTATCTTTAGCCTTTTGCACCTACTTCTAAAGCAAGTTTCTTATTCACGTCCAAATCACTTCCCATTTTTTCAGCCTCTTTTATTTGTTGTTTCTTCTGAATACTCTTTGCAACTATTTTTATGTGTGTGTGTGTGTAACCATAATGCACAAATATTGTGCATAGCATACAAATATACATTCAGAAATGTTTTTTCAAACCTCATTTTTAATATCATTCTCTTATTATCTAGCTACTTCTTATTATCTAGCTACTTGTCTGTCTGCTTGCATGCCTATCTGCCAAATTCCCCATGTTTCTATGGCACTCCGTCAAATAATTATTTTCATGCTGTTGTAAGCACTTGAATATCATCCTTTCTTTTTTCTTTTTACTTATCATTCCTTCTGTTTAGAGATTCATCTATTTTATGATACAGGACTCATACTTTCTGTTCTTATAGTCATTTTATTTTTACTCTCATTTCTTTATTTTCCTATTCTCACATGTCTATTTTCACCCCAAACCAATTCTCGATGTTACCAGATAACAATCTATCCCCTGTTCTAAGCCTCTTGTGAACTTCTCTCAATGCAATTCCTAAAGTTTTAGATTTTGACAGGGAATGAAATGATAAGGATGAAGCCATATGGGGAGAAAAGATGGGCTTAATGAGCAATCACTCAACCACTGCTTTATCAATATTTACTTCATATTTATTTATAAACCACCTTTAGAATTTTTATAAGTAACTCAAAGCAGCAAACATATCTAACACACCTTCCTCCTATTTTCCTTACAACAGCAATCCTGTGAGGTAAGGCAGTTTATAAAACTAACAAAGAAATTATAAACATTAATACAGCTAAATCCAGCAATTTAAGTATAGTCTGAAGTATTTTATGTGTTAAAATTCCAAAGAACCGATCATGTTGTACCGTTATCAGGACCAATATTTTGGATATTAGAAAGAAAATACAATTCAAGTATTCCATGCTAAGTATAAGGAAGTCTTTATAAAAAGCATGCTGGCACAGTGGTTGGAATGCAGTATTACAGGCTGACTCTGCCCACTGCTAGGAGCTTGAACCTGACCGGCTCAAGGTTAACTCAGGCTTCCATCCTTCCAAAGCCAGTAAAATGAGGACCCAGATTCTTGGAGGGAATATACTGACATTGTAAACCACTCACAGAGTGCTGTAAAGCACGGTGGTGTGGTATATAAGTCTGCTATTACTATTAATAATAAAGAAGCTTTTAATTATGATGTTGATATAGTTCTAAGAGAATCCAGTTCAAATTTTCCATACTCAATCCACAGAAATTAACTTCACTACCTGAAATGAAAAAGTGGTTTTCATTAAGAAACTTAGGTGTAAGCATAGGTACATACTATTTTTCATCTCTTTTCTGAAAAAACATGGTCACAGAAAAAATGAAGGTCTCCCCCAAAGGAAAGGGAATTGAAATGTTGGGTAAAGAAATTATACTATTATTATGGTTGGTTGCATAGTTAGCCAGATGTTTGGACTGGATTTGGCATTTTTATCAATATATTGATTATCATTATTATTTTCATTATAGGATCCATGCTTTGAATAAGAGTTAGTGGCACACAGAGATTAAGGATAAACAAAGGGCCATCTGTGCAAGATGAAACAGAAATGTGAATGCAAAATAGAATCAGTTCTTAATTCAGAAAATCTCCCAGATTGGCAGACTGAAGATTGGGCAGTTTTATGTTAGTCAGACATTAGCTTGCTAATTAGCTTTTTAAAAAAAACTTTTATTAGGATTTGATACAGTATCATAGCGAAGATTCTAATGTATGCATAGTACATATTAAATATGTGTTCAGTTTAATTAATATGTGATCAAGATCAAAATATCAAACCTAATATAGTCAGAAAAAAACAAAACAAAAGAAAACACCTTCCCCAGGAAATTAATATTATCAACCATCAAGGCAGAGATAAATCTGCCAGTAGGTGCTGCCAAAATTAATCTCAAAAGCTGTCATATAACAATTATAATCAAACAATCATAGCAAACCCTATACATTTCTGCAGGCATTTTTTAATTCTAACCAAACCAAACAAGAAATTAGTAGGAGCAGAATTAATTCAGAGCACTATTGCTGATTAAATGGGCAGTGCAACAGAATCTCTAAGTGTATCTGTTTGAGGAAGGGCCCAGGGGACCTTGCGGTAGTATATACTGTTGAATTTTCCCTCCAAGAACATAAATGGCAAGGTGTTTAATCTGGCTAATGAAAGGATTTTTTCTATAGAGGAATTAGGTAAAGAAAAAGGTCCCACCATTGCAGTAAAGAGGCTTTACTCCATTCCCTATGCAGATCCAGGTAATTTTCTTGAAAAATACATTCATAGTGAGTAGTTTCTGAGATTTTTTTGAGGTGAGGGTAATGTTCCATTTATCAGAAGAAGGCTGCATAGATGTGCAGAGCAAAAAGAAACTCGCAGGACAATTATTTTGCTTGTGCTAAAAAGCATTCTATTGGAATAATTTTGCTTACCCTCAGGTATGTTGCTTCTACTAGGACTTGGTGTGTTCTGTCGAATCTTCTTTCGGACAACCTGCTCTGCATTGTCCACCTGGTCCTGTTGATTATCCTGTGACACATCTGATTTTCCCTCAGTTACATTTGGTATGTTTGGATCCTGAGACATCCTCAATTTTGGCGGTTAAGAAAGATGGAATTAGACATTCATATAATTTTATCACTGTTGCCAAATTCTGTACTAAACCATTATTCAGTACAAATTTGCATCTACCACAACTGATGTAATCTAATTTTTAAAGGTGAGAAAAGTAGCATACTAAAATAACATCCTAGCAGTTCTAATAATCATAATCCATTTTTTTAAATTCAGCATGATATATTTGATTCTGCAGATTAAGAATTACATGTATGGAGTATACTCATTTAATAAGCACACTCACACACAAGTTGAATGAAGTGTTTTGTTGTTGAACAACTAAATCCTAGGATTGCTTTCAGATGAAACTAACAATCATAGGTAGATACAGTGGGGAAAAAGAGCATTGCACAAGATCTTTGTTTGTTTATAGGGTTTTTTTAATTCTATTTTTTGTTTTGGGATAGGAAACCTTAAATCTGATACCACCTTATTTTGAGATATATGTAGTACCTAAGACACCAAGTGATAAAATAAGCAACATTCATCACTCATGAACTTATGCCATACTGAAATAATATTCTGTGAAGTAAATGTTCTGAAGATCAAACAAAACACAGAATTAACTTTAAAGCTAAATGGCAATATATTATTGGCTATGGACCAAATGGATTCCAATTAAACTAGAACAACATATTATGCAATAGCATCTCTCATCCCTGCAAGAAAAATTCCTGCCTAGGCCTCAGACTTTTAATTAAATATTCATCTAGTTGTCCAAAACATAAATAATTACAATTTCTCTGAGTGCAATGACTGCTAATGGAGAAACAAAATCTTTTTTGCAAGGCACCAATTTCCAAGCAGAGTGTGAAAGACAGTGCTTTTGTCAACTTTCTGCACCCAGAACAGAAGGAAACAAAATCCCTTGCTGCATTTCCATGCTGGCTAGAGGGACAGCATCCTGGTTTGTGTGTAAATTGCAAACCAACAGATATGATGCTAAGGGAAAAGAGATATGACCAACCTATTGTGCTTTGATTCCAAAAGAATATCTGGCATGGTTGTAAACATAACAAAGAAACATACTGACCAGCAACAGATATGCAGATCTATATCTCTGCCACCAGAGAAAAGCACATAAGGTGTCTTTATGGATGGTGAGTACCAAGCAAGTCAATGAAATACTATATTTTTCTATACATTGTTTACTTATTTTATTGTAAGCTGCCCTGAGATGGGCAGCCATATAAATTTCATAGTAAACAAATAAATAAAATTTCCACCAATCTGTTGAATTTAGTGACTGACAAAGGAAGGATAGCCTTTCAATCTTTTCTACTCTATAATGATGACTGAACGGATCTACATTTGTATTTGCACATGGAGTTGTGAACATTTTAAGTTTAAAAGTTGTCTATTATGACATCAAAAGTATATTTAAGTTTTTGTGCATAACTATTATCAAATGGATATTGGAAAATTGTACTTCACTTCCTATCCTCAAAATACTGATGTTTCAAGATACATTCCTTCTCTGAATACCTGTTAACACATGTTTTGTTTACAATATTAGAGTCCCCTATAGCTATAGGTAAAGACAGAATAATCAGAACAAACATGCTAACTCACTGCAGATCCTGGCACAATGCAGCAATTGAAAAGGAGTAGGTAGCAAAATCTTAAACATCCTAACTATAACAGAGGTACAGAACTATTTCCAGAACTAAAACTGGTCTAGAACAACTTGCTATGGCCAACTCGCCAGTCATTTTGCCATAACCAACTTATTATGCATTCAGTGTTTATCAGCACAGAATATGCAGCTTTCCAAACCTTAATTCTGAGTGCCAACAGTATCATTACTGTTAATAATTCTGGTCTGTTGTTTCAACTCAAAATGAAAACTGAACCCATGTTTTGAGACACAAGTTTAGTTCTAATTTTTTTTCTGAGAAGCTTATATTTTTACAATAAGGAAGTCCCTTATTCTAAACAGGCAATAGGAGAAAATATCTTGCAAGATAAGGTTAGACTTTTAACAAACTACACATATATGCTGAAATACATATGCTAAGGTGCAGTGTTTTAAAAAATGGAGCTTAAAAATAATCTAGCTCTAAAATCTTTGTCCTATTTAAGTTCATTGTTTCAAAGATAAATTAGTCTTTTATAATCCAGAAATCAACGTCCCTGTAGCAAGTAGACATAAATCATGTGAATTACAGTTCATAGAATCTTTTGCACAGATAGTGGTCAACTGTATCATGTACAAAATATTAAAACTGATAAAGTTTGTTATTAATAAAATAAACTTTAATTTTAAAAAGGCATTTCTACAATCAGCATCTGAATAAAAGTCAGATTACTGAAATCAATTTTCTATATCACTCCAGAACTCTGTCTGCCTTATAAATGAACACTTACTTTTCACTTTAATGTCCTTGTAATAAGGTACAAATATGTATAGGTATAGGAAAAAAACCACGAAAACAAGATGATAATTTCTAGCCAGCAAAACCAAACAGGATCAAGACTTCTGTAAGACAGACATACCAAAATTACACTTTTTTTAAAAAGACAAGAAAAGCTGAAAGTATTAATAACAAACCCTGTTTCTCACAAATAGAGAATGCTAGACTTACTATAACGATTTGTAGGAATTCAAGACAGAAGCACTTTCTCTCAATGACTGCCTTTTTTCCCTAACCATGCCACCAAAACTGATTACCAGAATGAATTATTAAAATGAACAAGGAGCAATGGCTGGAAACTAAGGAGAGAACCAACTCAGAACTAAGGAGAAATTTCCTGATAATTAGAACAATTAATCAGCTTGCCTTCAGAAGTTGTGGGTACTCCATCACTTAAAGTTTTTAAGAAGAGATTGGACAACCATTTGTCTGAGATGGGTAAGGTCTCCTGCTTGAGCAAGGAGTTGGACTAGAAACTTCCAAGGTCCCATCCAACTCTGTTATTCCATTCTGTTATCAGAACTGATTATGCAGATCTGATTTGGGGGATTATACAAGCAAAATATGCAAGAAACATATTTGAAATCATCTTGCCTAATTATAAAACAATGTTTCCATAAAATTTGGCTTAATACTTCTATCCAAAAGAAGTCCAATTCTTGAGATTGTTTGATGCTAAATAGATCTGAAAGAATATTTATACTCTTATATGCAATTACAAGAACCAACATACCAACCATGATCGATTTTTAATTTGAAATCAGATTTATCCTCATGGAAAGGTCAAAAAATAATTATGTCAGCCATGATTACATGATTTAACCCCACCTCTTTACATGGCCACACATACAACACGTGTAAAAAGAGATAGGATTTATAGCTGCCATAATTTTTTTTAAAAAATTAAACTTTAAAAAAAAAAATCGTGTTTTCCTCCCTTCCTCCAACATTCTTCTCTGCACACACCAAGTCTTAATCTAAGTCACAACACATACATCTATTTTCAGAACCTTTCTCAGTGTGAGTCACACAAAAAGTATGAAAATACTTTTCATCAGGGTTGCCGGTGCTGATTTTCCACTCTCTATCTGGGTTTATAGCTTTTTATTTTAATATTTAATGAAATCTAAGTTCTTCTATACATTACATTATATTGTATGTATTAACTAGGTAAAAATAACTTAGTTTAAACTGACTGTATTTTTGTTATCGTGAGTGTCTGGGTTTGAGGGTGAAATCTTGGTTGGTTTAGGAAACCTTGCTGACAATGGGTAAATTAATAGGTAAAAATAATTCAGTTTAAAACTCATTTATTGTGTTTGCTGTTATTTGGGTTTTTCTGTGTAGAATCTGGGCATGAGCGTGACATCTTGGTTGTTGTTTTTAAAGGAACTCCACTGGCAAATGGTTTCTCATTTGTTCTTTCACAAGCCCAGGAACTAAGGAAATAAAGAAGCAACCTTTGAAATTTTTTCCATCAATAAACAGCTCAACCAAAGGATCTCTATGACCACCCCCAACCCGCACAGACAGGTAAGATGCCAGAATATAAACTGAAAGCAAACAGTGCTTCTTTACTAGCACTGATGATGTTAAGGGTCTGCAAGAAACGTCTGCAAGAAAACAAGCAAGCCCAGAGAGCACCAGGGACCCCTCTCTGTTATTTTTCTTCCCAAGGCCAAGGTCAGCAGCCTGGGCACGGTGGGGGGGGGCGGGGAGAGAAACGGGCGTCAGAAAAAAGCCCTTGACCACCCCCGCTGCAGCGACTGGCGAATTAAATCGTTTTTCTAGCCGTCTCTGCTGCAGGGACAAGATGGTTTTATTTAAGGGACTTACAACCACGGCTAAGTCTGAATTTTACGCTGCTGCCGGATAGCGAGGAGGCCTTTCCGTTTCCCAAAGCCACACGCCCTCCCTCCTCCTCTTCTAGCCACAGCTATCCAGCCCATTCAGTGCCGAGGGGTAGAGGAAGAGGGCCGGCACTAAATGGGCAGGGTCCGAGGTCGCTCTCTCCCCCACCCCCAGCCCCGTCTGCTTCCTTGCTTACCTGCGCGGGCGGCGGCAACTTTTCACCCCCTCTTGCGACCAGCTCCCAAACGAGGCGGGATGGAGAGCGGAAAGCTGAAGCAGGGCGCGGCGCCGGCAGCGCAGTACCAACAGCAGCCACACGGGAGGCCGAACGCGGAGCTTCTTCGCGCGCTTCTCCTCACGGCCAACTGGGGGTCTGCAGCGGCACGGAAGGGGCTGTCAGTCCGCCGCAGAGCGCAGCCATGTTAGCGCCCCGCCGAGGCGAAAAAGAGGGCGCGCGCTCGGCCGCGCGCAGTCCTGAGGGACAATAAGCGAGGGGCGGCGAAAAGATACCAGTGCGCGGCCGGCGTTGTTCTCGGACGGGGCGAGGAGAGAAGGTCTTTCTCTGCAGAGATCGGACAGGGTCTCCCCCTCCGCAGCCCATTCCAGCAGCCCCGGGCTCAGCATCCAGTTCCCCTCCTCCTCCTCCTCATGGATGTGTCTTCCTCTGGGAGGGAAGATAGCCTCGCAAGCAAAACGACAATCCGCCTACCCAAAGCCCTGGGAATAGGAGCGTGCTTTTGATTTTAAAATTGGGAGGAGAGAAAAAATGGGGGAAATACTGCTAGTAATGATGTTTTAATTATTATTATTTTCCAAAACACCAGAAGGTAAGGCAAGAAACAGTGGATGGAAACTAATCAAGGAGAGAAGCAATCTGGAATTAAGGAGACACTTCCTAACGGTGAGGACAATTAACCAGTGGAACAACCTGCTTTCAGAAGTTGTGGGTGCTCCATCACTGGAGGTGTTTAAGAGTGGACAGCACCTATCTGAAATGGTATAGGATCATTTAATGGTGCCCCATTACATCATCACTGTAATTTAAGTCAAGTGATTTCTTGAATAAACCACAATTTGCTGAATTCACACAATGAGCTAAGCTATAGGGTCTCTTGCTTGAACAGGGGGTTGGAGTAGAAGACCATTGAGGTCCTTTCCAGCTCTAATCTGATTGATTGATTGAGTGTAAAGGCGCTGCTGATTCTTTTTGTGACCCTGTGAAGCAGGTTATTGGTAAATGCTAAGAAGAGATGAATAAACATAAAACACATGCAAACAAACACAGTATATTAGAATGCAAAGGAACTTTACAGTAACTGGATGTTCTTTCCATAGATGCTGGCTTTGATTTCTGCAAGCAATTCCAAGGCAAATGCAAACAAACACAGTAATGAAAAAACACACACATTTATCTTTGTACATGTATCTTTGTTTCATTTACAATGTATTTGTGTAATGACTGGTCAAAGTTACAGTGGCACTGAAAAAAGTGGCTTATGACCAGTTCTCAAACTTCTGACTGTTGCAGCATCTCCACAGTCACATGATCAAACTGAGTGCTTAGCAACCAGCATGTATATAGAATGGTTGCAGCATCCCTGTGCCCTGGGATTGTTGTTTGCAATCTTACTAGGGAGCATCTGACAGGGAAAGTCAATGGAGGAAGCCAGGTTTAATTAAAGATCATGATTCACATAACTAGTTATTTGCTTAACGATGTAGGCAAAAAAAGGTCATGAAATGGGATGTGACTCACTTAATAACTGCCTTGCTTAGCCATGGAAATTTGGGGCTCAATTATGCTCATAAGTTGAGGACTTCCTGTACTTACAAACAAGCACAGTACTATAATGAAAAAGAAAGGCAATTACAGTACTCCAGTCCTCAAGGCAACAGCAATGAAAGAAGCAACAAGAGCTGCAACAAGAGGTTCACTTCTCTGGTCCTCCTTACAGCAGCAAGGAGGAGGGAGGGAAATTGAGCCTTGGTGGTGCAGGCTATTAAATGCCTAGCACTTAAGTTCCAGCTGCCTGTAATTACTGCAGACTCGAATCCCACCAGGCTCAAGGTTGACTCAGCCTTCCATCCTCTTGGGGTAGGTAAATTGAGGACCCAAGATTGTTGGGGGCAATAAGCTGACTTTGTAAAAATGCCGCTTAGTAATAAGCAGGCATCTACAATGGAATGAAGGCTATTGCTGAGCGCATTGGGTTGTATTCCCCAAAAATTGTAAGCCGCCCTGAGTCTTCGGAGAAGGGCGGCATATAAATGTAATTTTAAAAAAATTGGGCCAGCTGCAAAGTCACCAGATCTTGTTTGTCATGTGATCAGGGGGGTTGGGGGAAAACCCATGCATGACCACATAGATCTCAGAAATTGCCCATTGTAACCACATGCAACTTCCCAATCCCAAAGACAGGTCATAGGACAAAAAAATTGCTGTTAATATGAGATTAAATGAGGTTATACAGAACATAGAATTGAAAGGAACCTTGGAGGTCTTCTTGTTCAATCCCCCTGCTCAAGCAAGAGATCCTATATCATTTTGGACAAATGGCTGTCTAATCTCCTATTTAAAAACTCCACACACGTTCTGCAGGCAAGCCGCTCCACAGGTTAAGTTCTCATCATGCAGCACTAGGTTGTCCAGTGACCTTAACAAGCTGAGTAGGGCAAGAATTCTTAGAACAGGCCAATCAATGAAGCTTCATTAAAGAGGAAGCTTACTGCATGGTTTTGGGTTAATTGCTTTCAATTTATAATGTTTTATACATATCCTAAACATATTGGTAGAAAGAAATAGATTCATTATCAGAGAGTATTTTTTAAATAAAATGCATACATAAGGTTAAATAAGTAAAAATATATACATGCATAAGTTGAAACAAAATAATAAAATAGGGATAAGCAATGAGGAAATACAGTAACTGATATTAGAAAAAATACAATTTTAGTCCCCCTTAAACAGTGGCAGACCAATTCACATTGATCAGGTTATTACCATTTACCTTTTTATTAAATTCCATTGGAGAAAACCTATGGGTTTTTTTTAGAAGCTTCTATGGACATATCTGGGGGCAAAAACTGAACGCTCTTAGACCCAGTCCATCCTCTGTACTTAGCAAGAATTAGGTGCAGTAATGTAGGTAGCATACTAGGCAATATACGGTAATTGAGTTATTGCTTTGATAGCTACATCTGAACAGTTGCAGTGATGTTGTAGCTCTGTGGTGATCCACAGTGTTGTTCCCCATGGTACTAATAAGGAGAAAGCGGAAATGTTTTCCTAGCTCTTTATAGCTATTATCTAAGAGTTAACCTTTGGGGAATAAGACATTCAAGCTCAAACCTGCTATACTACTCTACGTGCATAACACGATGCAGCCAAGATACAATGATAAAAATGCACTTTTCCTTTCGTAATGTTACGTTTTTATCACTATCACATGTTTAAGTTAATAGAAGCCTTGCTTGCAAGAATAAATAACATATCTTCCATTTGGGAATGCAATACGGAGATAGGTTCTTTTACATTATTGATAGCAAAGTGTAAAATGGTTTGGAAGCAGAATGTTTTACTGATTATGATTGAGGCAAAGGAAGGCAGGCAAGGCCTCTCTCTTCTAAAAGCGCCATTGTGCATGACAACCCAGTCTAATAGCCTTATATAAGAAACGCTGATTCTTGACATATCTTATAGAATCACATATTCCTTCCTTTGTCTATCACACTGCCTTCCTTCTTATGCTGTTTCAGTGAAAATTGCTGGTCGTGGGGCATCTCAAACAGTAAATGCTTACATATAGGAGAAGAATACATGAACCTAAAACCCTTGATTGTTCAGCCCAGCATAAACTTTCCTCAAATTTACACCTGAACCACCATTGGCCACTGCATGGCATTGTCATGATGCTACAATCCATGTATGTCTTACTACTACTAAATTTATATGCCACTCATCTCACAGTTCAAGGCAAAGTCATACCATGCACAACACATCAGAATGGTTATGGCTCAGTGATACAACCTTCACTTTATATTTAGAAAATGTACCTGAAATGCATCACTTTTTCTGATGAGTTTTTAAAAAAATTGGCAACAGAATCGTAAGAGAACTCCTATTTGCCAGTATAAAAGTATCACAAATACAACTGACAGAGCAGATCTATAAAATCTATAAATCTATATGGGCAAACTTTATATTCAGGAGATGTCTTTTAAAAGTATTTAAGATCTGAAGAAAATGTAGAGTTTATGTTATTAGAAGTCACACTTGAGGCTTGAAGACATGTAGCAAAATTAAAACAGATTTTAGCAAATTAACAGGTCAATGAAGAACAGTTGTGGGAATTTGGTATGTCTAGTTTAATGAAAAGAAGGACTAGGGGTTACATGATAGTATTCCAATATTTGAGGGGCTGCCACAAGAAAGAGAGGATCAATGTATTCTCCAGAGCACCTGAAGGAAGGACAAAAAGTAATGGATGGAAACTAATCAAGAAAAGAATCAACCTAGAAAGAAGAAGAAATTTCCTGACAGAACAATTAACCAGTGAAACGAGTTGTCTCCATACGTTGTGGGTGGAGATTGTCTGAAATGGTATAGGGGTTTCTGCTTGAGCAGGGGGTTGGACTAGAAGACCTCCAAGGTCCCTTCCAACTCTATTTTTCTGTAATTTTATTTCTCTAGGCAGCAATGACTTGGGGCCCACTCAAAAGAAAGAATGGGGAATGCCTGTAGTCTATCAATCCCTGAAGTTGATGGTTTGCCTGCCCATAAAGACAACATAATATACAACATTTATGCTCTACACCAAAGCTACACATGTATGAATAGAAAGGTACCAGGTTTGTTGCAATGAATAACTGGGTGAGAAAAAAATGGCATAATTATTTTCAGTGGTTTAATATTCTTATAAGTTTTTTAGTGATGATGAACTTGGGTTTGAAATAGCGATACCTCATTTAACATATTTGGCAACTGTTTAGAAATGGTGTCTTTTCCTGAGATTGTAGAAGGAGGACATGCAACTAGGAAAATATAGTTTTAAGGTTATGGCAACAAGTGCAAGATTTTATACTCCAAAATCACATGAATCTAGATCACTGCCCAGTTCAAGTAGTTATTAACATTTCATATTCTTTTTGGAAGCAGGTGTTTGTCTATTTTAGGCAAGCAACACCTTCCCATACTTCTCTCATTTTGATATACTACTATGAACAAATAAACCTGTCAATTTTCTTCTTGAAAGAAATGCTTCGGGGTAATTGACATATACTTTCAATATGGTGTAGAAACATTCAAAACAACTGAAACAAGTGAAGGATTCAACTAGAATATCGATTTCCTCATCCAGTTTAATTCAAAACTAGAAAAAGAACAAAATACACATCTGATTGCTAATTTTTACCACTCTGCTGAGTTTCAAATTTCTTCCTTCATACAAAATATTTGAAAGCAATTTTCTAAATCTATAATGCTGAGTAGCAACCTTTAACGTTATTTCAAAACAGATATATCCTGCCAGAGATATAATGTAGTACACTGAAACTAATGAGAACTCAGAAAAAGAGACAAGTATTTTCAAATTAAAATCTGATTTTAGGAGGAAACCAGCAGGAGACCAGTAGGCTAAGTATTTTGATGCCAATTGCTCCTGAATAAGTATTTGTAATTTATAGGCATTATGTTATGAAATATGAGATAATAGCAATAGCACTTACTTATATACCGCTTCACAGTGCTTTACAGCCCTCTCTAGTGGTTTACAGTCAGCATATTGCCCCCAACAATATGTATCCTCATTTTACCAACTTTAGAAGGCTGGAAGGCTGAGACAACCTTGAACTAGTGAAAATCAAATTGCTGAACTGCTGGCAATCAGCAGAATTAGCCGGCATTGTAACCACTGTGCCACCATAGCTCATTGAGAATATAAACAGATTTGAGCATAGTAGTTTCCTATAATGGAGCAACTTTCAAAGGATATATTGGAAACTTTTACTTGCACTTTGCTTAACTTCCTTTTATTCAACATTAATCTTCCCACACTGATACAATTGTTTTCTCCATGTTAAGGGAAGAACTACTTGTATAGCACCAAGGGAAATCTACAACTACTCTTTAATTAGAGAAGGAACCTAAAGGCTTTGTTTGCCACAGTAAAACAGATTTCTGGTATAGATTTATCTTATGTGTTGCATAGATTATGATTGTTTAAAAAGTGTTTATGGTGTTAATTCCAGACTTTCATCTGCAGTTTCAAGGTTGTAAAAAAAGACAGGGTTCAGCAGTTCTTTTAATGTGTTATAAATGGCTTTACTTTCAATCATTTGGCTTTCAAATACAAGGAATGACTGCTTATTTTGAGCTAGTGTGTTGTGTGCTATTGGTCAACCACTCATCTGACCATTTCTGTCAGTGTATTTCAGCATGCTACTGGAATATATCAAATGACAATAAATTGGATAGACTGCCAGAAGCAAAATACATGGCCAGGTGTTATGTGACTGTAACAAGAACATATACTATTACTAAAACCATCAGCAATTCAATTATATTTCTTTTCTTCAAAGAGCTTGTGTTCACAAAGGAGGTCAAAAGATATTTGCTTTCAGCATTTGATGATGTATTCCTACACATTTAGGAGAAATACTGTTTTCTCACTATTCAGAATATGAATCAATAGCTTTTATTGTTTTTAAATAGCAGTTTTACAGGTACAGTCCACCCTATTTACATAACACTTTTAAGTACAATATAAAACAATTTTGTAAAGATGCACAGTACAGATTTTTAGAAGTCAAGTCTACCAGTATACACAGGAACATTTCTCTCACCAAAATATTGCAAAAAGATAGTTGGATTACTAGTATAGAATTGATCTAGCAACTTCTTGCGTTCCTTGGCAGAGAGACTGGAGTCTTCATCAATAGTTTTTAGTAAAGACACCAATTCTGCTTTTGTAGTTTTTTTGGCACTGAAATGATACTCACATTCATCAAGCCTCTGGCAAAAAGTATATCCTGGAATAAGAATAAAATTTCTTATTAAAAATATCATAGACATTTGAGGTATTTATGATTTATGTTTTCACAATATTCCCCTATTTAAAATTCATAAAATAATCCTGGAGATTTCAATTTTGGGGGATAAAGGTGGAGGACTGTCTTGCTTAAATGTATTTTAGACTCAAAGGGTTCAAGTTGCCCAACTAATCCCAACTCTCTTTCCATGAAGTTTAGGACGTTTAGTATAGAAAATAGTACACACTGAGAAATTCAGTACTTCTTCTGAAGAGGTTGAAAACACCATGTAAAGTTTTGCATAGCACATATTGATACATTTACTTTTAATGTCACTCTTCCTGCCAAAGAGCAGATTTTTCTAGACTGGCTTATTTAGCAGCTTTATTTTCATAGTGGACTATGCTCAGAGCAGCTCATGCTAAAGTTTATTATTAACATGACTAAAGCTTATGAAAATAAAGTTTACCAATATTCAGACTGGAATCTGTGCCTCTCTGTATAGCCAGAAGCTTATCGCTGACCATTTTATGTAGCGTCCCTGAAATCTTGAACAAAATAAAATAACGTTAGTTATTAAGAATGGAATAGATTACGCATAATAGTGTGGAGAAAATGACTTGTGGATATCTACCTTTAAAACGTCTTTCTGATAGTCCACTAGAAATAAAATCAAAAGATCTGTTTTTCCTTTAGATAATGTTTTATTGTTGATTATGGCTTTGGAGAACATTCTTTTCACAACCATCCTGTTTTCACTCTATAAACAGGGAGGGAAGTGGGGGGGGGGAAGCAGAAGGATTAAAAATTTGTACTGCTAGATCCACCTCATTTCCTATAGCTATAATTATAGCATATATTGACAGTTTTAAATGTGTGCCTTTTAGTCTTAGTAAATTGATCATCTTGTAAAAGGGCAATCAACCTTAGTTCTACAAGTGCAAGCAATTTAAAACATTATGCAAAAATGAGATTGATTTTTTCAGGGCAACCTATATGCAAGCATGCTTTGCATTCTTCCCATGGTCTCCCTTCCAGCACTAAACCACGTCAGCCAGCTTATTGTGATGCTTTCCTGGGGCAATATTAGAAATCCATGCTGAGGTCACCTTCTCATTTCACTGCTCCTCTTCTAAGGAGGAATCATGCTGCCATAAGTATAATTGTGGTCTTTTCCTACCTACAGTGGTACCTTGGGAGTCAATTGCTTCAAAAACTCGACACATTTCGGTACTTGACACATTTTGTTGTGAAAATGCTGTCCCAGTACTCAGCATTTGTTTAGTACTTGACATACTGTGATAGGAAGAAGGGAACGGCGGTAAAGAACAGACAGGAAGTGAGCCATGCTGAGAAGGTCGCTGCAAAAGGAGGGGGGATGGACACCGAGGGTGGACAGGAAGTCGGCCATGCTGGGACTCTTACTGACATAGGAAAAGGGACAAAGTTATTCCTGGTCACATGGTAAGTCATGTGGTTTGTTTGGGATTCATTCTTTTTAGTACTCCTTACACCTCCCAGAATCAATTAATGACATGTACTGAGGTACCACTGTAATCTTTGATTTGACACTGGAAGGATCCACTGTCTAACACAGGATTCAGGAACCTGAAGCCTTCCTGCTGTTCCTGAATTACCATATTGATTGCTGTAGATTACGTTGTTGGGAACTGTAGTTTAGCACATCTGAAGGTCCACAAGTTCTCTATCCACATCCCCATGTCACCAAAGTGCATAAAGCGGCTTCACACATAAAGTACTTGCCCCACTTTGTAGCTTAACTTCAGAATTCTGAGCTATCACGGCCATGAAGTAAAGCAGTTTCCTGAATTCCTCTCTTCCAGGGCTATCCAATAATTTTAAATAGAGCTGAATGGCTTCCAAAGCCTGATCAGTTTTTCCATTAACTGGAAGGAAAACCAAACCAAATTATTACATTGCATTTTTATTTAAATAATGATTGATGAACATATGCATAGTTTGTCATTTTCATCTTATTATAAACTATATCAGAATGTGAAATATAAATTTAGATCAGATTGATTAAATCAATATTCAATTTTTTTTCATGGTCTGCACCAGAACGTACTTCAAATTTCTTATTAAAATAATACACTTGATAAGATCATAAATATTTCAGAAAATGGTCCTTTTATCAAACTTCACAGCTTCTTGATTTAATTAGAATCTTAGTAATTTGTTAGCTATAAATAACACCACCACTACCACTGCCAATACGACATACTGGCAGAATGAATCTGCTGGCAATTCCCTATCGCATCGTTATAGATTTCCAATGTTCATTATGGAAGTTTCCCCTTATAAGAAATACATGAGCTATCCACATATTGACTATTGTCTGCTTCGCTTTAGAAATTAATTCTGTTAATACATACATAGAGATCATGTTTAAGTATTACATGCAAACAGGCATAAAAGATAGCTTTAATTAGGATCATAGTGGTATCATGGCATTCAAACTCCTGACTTGGAGATGGTTGCTTTTACAGAGTTTTACTGCAGTTGTAAGGTGATCGTCTAGCAAA
The DNA here is from genome assembly GCA_009733165.1 of Naja naja. Classification (NCBI taxonomy): domain Eukaryota; kingdom Metazoa; phylum Chordata; class Lepidosauria; order Squamata; family Elapidae; genus Naja; species Naja naja. The sequence continues at coordinate 275,459,588 of CM019148.1, forward strand.
TCCTTCTTTCCCCATTGACTTTGTCAAAAGCCAGCTGTAAAGGTCACAAATGAAGATCACGTAACCCCAGGACTCTGCAGCCATTGTAAATAATTTCAATCATGTAACTGTGGGGAATGCTGAGATAGTCACAAATATGACTGTCACTTTGTTCAGTTCCATTTCAACTTCAGACAATTGCTAAATGAATAGCTGTACATTGGGAACTATCTGTATATACAAATGTCACTGATCTTCTGCATGTTACAGAGGACTCTACAGCGATATAGGTAAAACTAAAGGTTACATCCCAAAGGTACTTTTCACTGTTAACCAAAGAAGCTTCTTGTATGAGAAGCGAAATGTCTTCAAATAAAAAAAAAGTCCAGTTGCCTTTTGAAAAGGCAGATAGTTCATATTCACTACTTATCACTGTCCCTCACCTAAGAGTGGATTTCACACTGTGATAATTCATCATTGCTTGATTTTGGCTGAGCTGTAAAGTCTGACACTGGAATTTCTAAATCATAGTTTAGGACTTAGCATGTGGGCACTATAGTTTACTTTAAAAACTATGGTAAAAGAAAGCATGGTTTAGGGCAATATGTGGATATGAAGCAAGATAGAATTGATTTGTTGAAGCCAAATAGATATATTTTAAATGCATATCTGACCTTTTATCCCACCTTATTTTTTTTAATTTGTAACTCAAAGTGGCAAGCATATTTAATATTCCATCCTGTTCCTATTTTCCTGCAACAACCACCACCCTGTGTGGTGTGTTGGTCTGAGAGGGAATGACTGACTCAAGATTGCCCAGTCAGTTCTCATGCCTAAAGTGGGAATAGAACTCTCAACCTGCTGGGTTCTAGCCCGGTACCTTGCCCACTAGATCGAACTGGCTGGCTTTTTACTTCCATCACATCATAAGGCTATTAAGAACAGTAACAGCCTATATTTAGATTATCCATTGTCTTTATAAGTACACCTTTGTGCCTTCCCCCTCTTTTCAAAATCACAATCAATGTGTGCTGGAGATCACATACTTGCTTTTCTTTGGATGGCTCCGTTTGACCAACACAGGTCAACACAGGGAGGATGGGGAATGCATGACAAATTTGTATGACAAAACACTTCGCTTTTTATAACATTTGTTAAATCCATTCACTTACCTAGCAACTCAGCAATTCCCAGGTGGATTTCAGGCACATGGTTTAGCAATGGTTCCTTTTTTTGGCTGTAATACCTCCCAACAGTATCAAATAACAACAGTTTCCCCACATGTACTTTGTCAGGCCGATCAGGTAAACTGCGGCTTACTTCAACCACCATCGCATCTGGGAGATACTCCAAACAGTCAATTGCTGCTGACAGCCATTCATCTGCCCTAGAAAAAGATAATGCCTACAATGTTCTATTGACTATACTGCAGATCACGTTTTGTTGTGAATAAGTCCCACTGGAAGTCAAAAGAACATTCTAGGGCCAAAGGAACAATGATGAAAGGATCTCTACTTAAAGAAGATAAAGCAGCCACTGAGCATAGCACATTTGGGCAGAGCTTATGACACAGAGGAGGAGGGGAAGCCATCCTGAAAATCAGGAGTGAGCAACTTGTACCCCACATATGGCCCACAAGACCTCTGCAATATGTGGAGGTGGGACAGAGAGGCCAATATGTTCAGCTTTCTGAATTGGCAGGGGGACTTAAGGGACAAAATGGGTGCCTGGGCCCTAATGTTTCCGTCACTCATAAACACATCTCCCAATCAATACAGTGGTTTTTTCCTATTGGTGGATTTTCTAAAGGGGAGGAATTGTAATTCTCTTAAGGCCCTCATTCAGTCCCATTTCCCTCAGAGGCCATAAAAGGCCAGGGATCTCTCTTATGCCCCACTGAAACTCTCCAAAATTAAAAATGTGGCCTCAAACCACAAAAGGTTTGCCCATGTCTACTCTACACTTGAATATCTTCCTTCACTGCTTGAAAAAAATATTATTTATTTAGGAAGGCAAATAAAATTTGCTGATAAATCTTTTTTTTCCTTCCTATTCATACACACACACATATATATACATAAATACTTACTGAGCATCACCAAAAGCTTTCAGAATTTCTCGGTCAAGATAGTTGTTTGTAATATTACGTTCAGGTTCCTGCTTTGTTTGTGGAAATTGGGATCCAATCTTGTGGTATTTAAGTAAAGGATCAAGCAATGGAAGATCTATTAGCTGCAGGAGACGGGCAATAGTTTGCTCTCCCCAGACTTCATTAATGACTAGGAAAAATGAAGGGCACAAATCAAATAGTGAGATTATTAACAAACATATAATGATCAAGAAATATAATCCAGCATTGCAGTCTTTGCTTGTGGTGACCGACTTCTTCCGCAGAGAACATTAAAATAATTTATTCCTCCTGCTTTATTATCAGCCACAAAAGCACTTTAGAATAAAAAAAGATAACCAATAGAGATTTATGCGGCAAACAGTAAAGACTTCAATGTATCCAAAATGCTTTACATTCTTTCCTGTTTGAATTGCCAGAGATCTTTATTAGATGGGAAAACCAATCACGTAAATCATGCTAATAAGGATGCATAAAAGAAAGAAACCCTTGTTAACATTTTTCCAGCTAGAACAATGACATCCTTAACTTGAAGTACTAAACAAAGAACTTGTTTGGGGTTTTCTACATTTTTTCGGAGCAATCTGCAAAGCCAGACATACACACAAAAATGATAGAACTAGCTACTAAGTTAGTATCAGATTTTGTTCTTGTTCAAGAAGCAGATTGAAAGAACATGGCAGCCACATGTTACAATCATCTTGTTTAAACCAGCTATGGCTTGAGAAGAATGGACTATTTGTACTGCTAGTCTCTAAGTAGTTTGATAACAGAGTCACAAGTCAGGCACAAAGTAGGAGACAAGGCCACAGAAGCAAATTCCTTGTTCCTTCAAAAACTTGTGTCTCTACTTGTGTTTTAAACTTTTGTTTAAAAAAAAAACTGAAAAAGTGGAAGCAGCAGGAGAAAGAGAAGGAGACATGACTGTCTTCAGCATGAATGGAAATATTTGATTTTGTTGAGGAGCTTCAGACTGCAACCTGAGAAATCACTCTCCCTTTCCCATCTCTAACATGAACATACTGTTTTATGCACCCTCTGAATTCTGGATTACATCAAGACCTGCAGGTTGTTCACTAGTGATCTTCTAGGGCTAGGCTGTCATTATTCTCAGGTACCAACTTTTTTTTCTAATGTGTTATAGATTCATACTATCTAAGATAACCATGATGTGAAACCATATCACAGGAGAGATATCTGAGTTGTCAGGCTTGTGAGAAAATTAGCAGCTGTGAAGAATTCAAGCAAATACCCGACACAACATGTTCTTTTGCTTTATAGTGGACATGATGGGAGAGAGATTAATTTTCTATTTGTCTCCAATCTAAGAAACAGAAAAGCTTTGCTGGAGATGATGACTATCCTCCTTACCTTGATGAGACAAATGTGGGGATGGGTTTATTTGAGGAGAATTAACAGGTTTTAGACTCAGGTTTTCTAAGAGATCCTCCAAACTTTCTGATCTCACTGATGATGTACCAAGTAATAATCTTTTTTCCTGTCTGTAATTAAAAAAATAGGAATGGAAGATCCAAGTATCAGTACTGATAGCAATATTTAGATCTTGTTTCTATACATAAATACTGAACTTCTGTACTATAACTCCAATGGATACATACATATACACTTCCTTTAGAAATATTTTTGTATATGGTTGCATTTTTAAAATTCCGCTCAGTCGGAATTGGAATTTCTTGTCCAATTCTTAGAGATGCCTAGATATGTCCCTGCAGTATACTTAGCAAGGCTTTTCAGAAGTGGTTTGCCATTTTCTGAGGTTGACAGAAAATGACTAGCCTGAAGTCATGCAGTTAAATCTGTGCCTAAATCTGTGCTCTTGTTTTCCCTATTTCTATCCTGTTGCTTTAAGTATACCATCAAATTGGCTCTTTATAATTAATCCATCTTACATTAGATTATCACATGGATCTTTCTATTAAAGAAACAATTCTACATATGTGCATTTATTTATTTGTATCCCACCTTTTTAAAAAATAACTCAAGCCTGGTGTCTTAACCACTAAACCAAACGGGCTCTCTTACGTTTCACTACCCATAGCAGTCATTCTGATCACTAACAAATTCATTTCCCAAGAATAAATTGTTAATAAGTCTATAATTATTGCCAACATTTATATTATGCAAAATAGTTTTCAAGCTTCCTCACTTTTAAGCATCGTATCCCTCACTTAAGTAGTTGCTGTAGTTATTTTCAGTATACAGACAACTTAAGTTAAAAAACAGATACTTAGTGGTTGTGATGGACTTTATTTAATAATACAAGACCCAAATTCAGTACCACCAGCCGATGCACATAAATTAGCTTGCTAATATCAAATTGCAATGTTGGTTTACTTTGCTAAGTCAGGTAGCTTTATGGTTATGTTATTAAAGTTTAATGCCACTGTAGTCAGCCAAACAGATTCCTTGGAAACACGTTTGTTTGTTTGTTTGTTTGTTCAAATAAAGTCAAGATTAGTGACACCAAAGCTATGGTCTTTTTTGGGCTGCCTCTCTAGCTATGAAACAAACTTCACAGAAACACTTCAATGGTCCTTACATTGTTACTTCTAAGAAAATAACAAGATGCAATTCTTTAATATACATTTCCCCCATCTAGGATTCTCTAGATCAGGGGTGGGCAACTATGGCCCCTTTACATCTTGTGACTGGTCCGGGAATTCTGGGAGTTGAAGTCCACAGGTTGTAAAGGAGCCATAGTTGCCCACCTCTGCTCTAGATGGTCTACAAAACTTTTAATTCCAACAAATCTATGCTCGCTTTGCTATGAGATTTGTACTGCCATACAACTGGGAGAGCATAGAAGTTAGGAAGATGCAGCCAACCAGAAAAAAAATGTAACTTCCTAATTTTTCAATCTTTCAATATTTGAGCATTCTCACCCAGACTTTTGTTGGCCATGCGGTCTTCCGTAGAGGTTCTCCACTTGATTCCTTGTATTTGAGAATCTGTAGAGGCTGCAGCTGCTATCCTCAAACACAGATCGTTTGTCTTTTCCAAAGACTTTGGTGGAAATAGCCTCAAACACCTTGTAGTCCATCAATGCCTGGCATACTCGTACAACTTTACTCCGATTAATATCTGTGTCACCAAAATATTTGTTTTGGAGAAGATGGGCATAGACAACATCCACTGCATCAGAGCCAATAAAGCAGTCATTATAACATTTCAAATTCTGACGTCGTTTTTTCACTTCAACTTGGGTCTGAAGCGCGTGGATAATGCTGCTCCAAACATAAGTGGCTCCAAATGGTCTCTGTGCCAAGCTGAAGCCTTATAAAGCAATATAGAAGATGAATTAGCAGGTGCATTTTCTTTCTCAAAAGTATAATTAATGTACAGGTAGTCCTCAACTTAGAACCACAATTAGCCCAACATTTATGTTGTTAAGTGAAAAATTTGTTAAGTGAATTAGTCCCATTTAAAAACTTTTCTTACCACATTTTGTTAAGTAAATCACTGCAGTTGTTATATAAGTAACAAGGTTGTTAAGTGAAATTGGGTTCTTCATTGACTTTGCCTGTCAGAAGGTCAAAGGCAAAAGGGGATCACATGACTGGGACGCTGCAACCATCATAAATATGAGTCAGTTGTCAAGCATCTGAATCAGTGGTGGGATTCAATTTTTTTTACTACCGGTTCTGTGGGTGTGGCTTGGTGGGCGTGAAAGGGGAAGGATACTGTAAAATCTCCAGTCAGAGGTGGTATTTGCCGATTCTCCAAACTACTCAAAATTTCCACTACAGATTCTCCAGAAGTGGTCAGAACCTGCTGAATACCCACCTCTGATCTGAATGTAAATCATGTGACCATTGGGGTGCTGCAATGGTCATAAGTGTAAAAAATGGTCCTCAAACACTACTTCCAGTGCCGTTTTAACTTCAAATGGTCACTAAAGGAACTGTTGTAAGTCAAGGACTACCTGTACTCCTTATTTTAAAGAATCCTTTCCAAACGGGGATTACCAAATAAATTACTCATTTACTTCTGAAGCTTTTCTCTCTGACCTGAGGTGGCAATAGTTACAATCAACTTCCTTTAGTGCCATTGGAGCACAAAGAGATTTTGCTTGGCATACTGAAGCCCATACTCCGGAAGTGGGCTGAGGTATGGACTATTCTGAGGAGGTGGCTTATGTGTTTTAAACGATGAAATTAATACATTCTGCACTTATCACGAACTAAATTTGGCTCTTCAATCCTGCCAATGACATGTAGACTGTACAGCCCACCAGAAAAGAAAAGAAAGGAAAAGGGGAGGGGGGAGGGAGGGAGAGGGAGAGAGGGAAAGGAGAGGAAAGGAAAAGAGGAGGGGGAGTAGAGAGGAGGAAGATAGGAGGAAGAGAGGGAGGAGGGGGAGGAGAGGAGAAAAGAAGACAAAAGAAACGTTTTGAACTCTCATTCAACTGGATAGCACTGGATTCTACTAATATTCCTCTCTCCTAGAAATTCCAGCACAAAATTATAATGCAACACTTCTAGTAGGCAACAGCCTGGCAAAGGCATTGATAATGAGCCTTGGTGGTGCAGGCTGTTAAATGCCTAGCACTTAGTTCCAGCTGCCTACAATTAGTGCATGCTCGAATCCCACCAGGCTCAAGGTTGACTCAGCCTTCCATCCTCTCAGGGTAGGTAAATTGAGGACCCAAGATTGTTGGGGGCAATAAGCTGACTTTGTAAAAATGCCGCTTGCAGGGGACCAAAAAGCCCTAGTAATAAGTAGGTATATACAATGGAATGAAGGCTATTGCTGAGCTCATTGGATTGTGCTCCAAAAAATTGTAAGCCCTCCAAGAAAATAGAATATGAAATATGAAATAGTCAGATTTTCATGAGTAAAGGGAATGTCACAGCCTTCCAAGGATACTCATCACGCTCATGAGATCACAACACAAACTCAGGAGGCACACAGACAAGACAGGAGATTACAGCAACACCAGGCATCACAACATAGACTCAATCATCACACAGCCCATTACCCATACAACACAAGAAGCAGAAGCCACACAGCCAAAAAACAGCCAACCAACCTGCTTACAGCAGAGCCAGCACATCACACCTCCCTCCAGTATTTAAGGCAGCTCAGATCACGCTGCTGGCAGAAGCACAAAGCCAAAGACACCAGCCTGAAAATGGGGAGTGGGATTCGTCAAACGTGCCAAGGTATTCTCAATCTTACACGGACAAGACCGAATACACCAAGACCTACATATATATATAATATATATATATATATATATATATATATATTCCCCCTTTCGCAGGAAATATGCCATTTAATTTTAGCAATTAGATGCCATTACTATATTTGGTTGATAGTCTTTATATTAACATAATTTAATTTAATAAATAATAAAGTGCAAATAATGCTTTGAAAAAGTTCATCATTTAATTGTAAAGTGTATGATATTGATATAAAAAGGACTTTATATTCAAAGCCCACAATGGCCAATTAAAAAAAGGAGTACCTTGTAGCTGGACAGGGAAAAGATAATTCTCTAATGCTTCAGGAATGGGGAATCTGCCACCCTTTAGAGGTTGCTACACTTCAGCTTCCTATATCACTTATTTGTGTCATGTTGGCTGGGACCATTATGACTTTCTTTTTTATTATTATTAAAAAAATATTTTTAACATACAATAAATCCATTCCATTTCAATCATGTGTCAATTAGGTGCATATTTTGTGTGCTTAACAATAACTAATAATATTCTTAACAATATAATAATCACATTCCCATATACATATTATTCAGTATGTCTATTACACTAGTTTCTCTTATTGCTTTATGAATACATCTAATCTCTTTTAATTTATTTTATTTTCTAGCCATTTATAAAACAAGTCCCATATCATGTAATATTCAGATTCTTCTTTTTCTTTGATTTCTAATGTTAATCTATTCACTTCTGCACATTCAAATATTTTTTCAATTACTTTTTCTTCTATCGGTATCTTATCACTTTTCCAATTTTGAGCAAATACAATTCTAGCTGCTGTTAATACATGTATAATTAAGTATGTTTTTTCTTTGCTATAACCTTCAGGTGCCATTCCCATTATAACTTTTATGGCTACTTCAATTCTAAGACTTAAAATATACAGGCACCTGTTTGGAGTAGGTTAATACCAGTTTCCACAATCCCCAGCCAACATTGGTTATTGAACCAATGTCTAACCATTTAGGAGAAACCATGCTGCAGATGTGGTGACTACTATGATGATTCAGGAAAATGAATCAGGTGTTTCTTTTGTTAAAAAGAATGCAAAAGGACTGTTGTATTGTGCAAAATTGAATAAAAGGCAGTGCACAAGGATATAACAGATAATAAGATAATCTAGTGCCATATAGGGATGCTGTTTTGATCTAAATCCTTTGGCCACAAAAAACACAACAGGTTCTTTTTAAGATTAAAATTGTTGTAATACAATTTCCCCCCAAAATGTTTATTACAATTATTATTTGTAACTTATAATTATTATAATTATTATCCACATCAAAACAAATTCCTCTGACATGTGTAACATGGGCACATCTATTCAGTTGTTAATAGGAACCGTCAGCCTGTAATAATTATGAGTAGGCTACTACTGTAAGTGATTCTAAGACATATTCTATTCATCTGACATATTGACAATTAGGAGCAGGGTTGGCAATACACACAATAAAACGTGAAAGCTGTATGACAGCAATGGATGCTGACTTAATTAAAATTACAATGCAAAATGGGTGAAAATGTCCAAGAAAAAAATTGTCCAGGGATAAAAATCATGTCTATAAAGCTAAAAAATTGAAGGGGGGAAAAATCATGAGAGGATGCATTTTTGCAATTCCTAACAACATCAGAGGATGAGCCAAACTGCAAGGGGCAACAGAATATAACTTTGCCTAGGGTGCCAAAGTGGCTGGAATCAGCTCTGGGGAGGATGGAAACCTCACCTTGAAACCTCTAAATAGCACCTTTCAAATATACTCTTATCAGGGCAATCACAGTAATTATACCTAGAGGCATTCTGCTTAAACAAATGGAACTAGTTTTTGTGTGCATCTGTCTTGGTTTGCCAATTGTTCAAAATTTAACCCTGGACTGCCACAAAAAACAGGAGATACACAGAGATAAGCTTCAGAAGACAGATCGCAAAACCTATTATGAGGGCCATATGCGAATATGGCCTGGAGCAATTGGAAAGAATACAGAAGAAATAAGACAGGGTTGCAAAATTTATTCTTGGTATGACTACTACTGCGCTTATGTTGGTTAGCAACATTTCAGTCAGGGGTTTGCTATCCCCAAAGTGGGAAGAAAATACCTCATTTCCTAAAACCTTCCGCAAAGATCCTAAGGCAAAGGTAGAGTTTTTCAAGCTTAACAGAAAGAATCATTTATTGATGCCTTTTATAAAGAGGGAATACGGTAACACGCTTGGCAACCATTCTTAACTTTTTATGAGAAAGGGAGAAACTGACAAGCCCGGAGTCCCTTTCTCTTAAGGCAGAAGAAGGTCGGCAGGAAATACCAGATAATCTCTGCTTACAAAACGGCCTTTTCTCCTTCAATTAACACTGCGGAGAGGAACCGCGAAACCAGGCAATAATTTAAGAACCCCTGCGCTAAGGTAGCAGGGCTGGGAAATAGGTTAGAGGGAGTCCGCCTAAGCACACATCCTCCCCAGCCGGGACAAGCGCCGCATGTTGCTAATACCCACCTCGTCCAAAGCAGCGGAGGGGACGATGAAGTGGCGAGCCCTTCTCCCACCCGGAGTAGACAGAGGGCCGGGCCAGTCCTTTCTCCCCATCAGACAAGAGAGGCGTAACGAAGCCGCACAAGGAAGGGCAACGGGGCAACAAACACTTGGGTCTTTCTCCACGACCTATTCGAGCGCGGGAGCACAGGGGAAGCCAGACCACCGGGACTGGGGGACCCATCTCTTCAGAGCAGCGGGGCAGAGACAGAAACGTACTAACGCCCAAATCCGACGGGAAGTTCTCTCCCGTCCTTATTTACCATGAAGCGCGGGAGCAAAACAAGGGAATTCTTCCTTCCCTGGAGCACCACCAGCTTGAAAGAATCCGTCCCGACCGGTCGAGTTTCCTTACTCTTTTCCTTTCGCCTCACCGTGACACTCTGGCCAGCAGCTTTACCCTTCTCTGTCAAACACAAAAACTCAAGTCTTGGCTCCCCTCCTGGAAGATACCCCGGGAATCCAAGCCTTACCTGGGGGTCTATTGGCGGGGCTATACACCGCGCAGAGATTCAAAGCTGCCGCCTTCTCTTTCACCGTAGCCATCAGCGAAGCTGCTTTCCCCAAACGCGTCTCCGCGAATGATACAAACGCTCGCTGCCTCCTAGTGGTTTCTTCGCCGGGGTAAGTGGGCGAGGCCCTTATATGCGCAGGACGTTGCTATTGGTCCAAATTGGTTCTCCGGGGCGGAGTTTCGGATACGCTTCTAAGTCTAAATAGAGGAGGTGAATGTCTCCTCCTGGAAGAAAAAAGCTGAGGTGTAAAGAGCCATTTTTACTGTTGTAAAGGCCGGTACCTGGGATGATTTGCTTTTAATGTTTCGTTATACTAGAATAATGGCATTGGTTGTTTCGCCAAAACGATCCAGTTATTTAAAAAGAACTTCGAAAAGTTCTTACAATGTGTAAATTTAAGTAGTTTAAGTGTTTGAGGGGGCTTTCTATGCATTAGAAATGCCCTGCGCTGTACCACCTGTCTTTTAAAATACTAGACTTAGACAGAAAGACAAGAATGGTGATCGGGTTGTATGAGTAAGATTATCTTCAGTTAGCGATAGGATCTAACTCTTTACAACAGAATGCATGTGCATGTTTACTCGTGTTCCAGCATAGATAAGGGTGACTATAAATGTAACTTTTTAACCTGTATAATTTAGATAGCTAAAGTAAGCCTTATTAAGTCCAACATAAAGCAGCCAGTGACCCTCACCATTGGCCCCACTAGATGTAGCTGGTGGAGTTGGGGATATAACACTGCTTGAAGCAAACTATTGAGATAATGCATCTATCTGTAAATAATGTTGAGACATGGAATTCAGCAGAAAGTTCAGATTAATAAAGCTGTAATTATGGGGTTTTATTTTCCAGGAGCTGCTGAAAAAAGTTCACAAGTCATGTAATATAATTCTGATATTTGGAATTCTCATATTAAATTTATTGGTATATGGCAGCAGCATTTATTATACATGGTACTTGGCTCATCTAGGAACGAATTACAAAATGATCCAGCAACAAAATTGTTCAGTGCATCAGAATGTGAAGAACTAAGTCATCACAGAGAGAACAGCATATGTGTAAACACTGCACTCCTTGTTTTATTTCATTAGATGCAAAACAGATGCACAACTCTTGGCATAATTTATCAGAAGTAGCTCCCATTAATGGAACTTGTGTTACTCATGACTAAGGGTTATTGATTCCAATGGTTTTATTCTATGCATGAATGAATCTAGATCCAATTCATTGGAGATTACTCTAAGGTAAATGCATAAAGGGTTTAGGCATTTAGGGTTGGTGCCAAAATAGAATTAATGTTATCCTATTGCATTTTTTCCACATTGATTTGTATGAGTCAGTGGGTGTATTTTGTCTATTAAAAATCAGATACAGTGCCCGTCTTTTGGGACTTTTTAATAAACCTGATTGATCCTGGAAGCTTGCATCCTATTTGTAGCATTAAGTTAGCCTAAGGCAGAGAAAACAAGGAAGTTGGGAGGGAGGACTATCAAAATATTTTTTATTCACATTTATTCACATTAATATGAAAATATTAAGGCTGTAGTCCTCACCAGGCTTATAGAGAGGAAAGTTCATTAAATTCAATGGGATCCACACTAGCAGAAATTAAATTTTATGTTATTAACAGATTTTTGGAAATAGTAAGAATGAGAAATAGGAGCAAATCAACACATCAGTGTGGCTATTTGAAAAATACTCAGGATATGTACAAATTTATAAGAGAATTTTTATCTGTGTATCATTCTGTAAAGTGTAATGCTGAAGTCAAATTCTATCCAAATTCATTATCTATGTGCAATTTCAAAATGTAATACATTTATATAATAAATTTATTTCATGTATTCTTCCTAGTGTTATTCCCACGCTATGGCAGCGTGCGATTAAAACTCCCTTTTTACAACTCTATGCCTTAATTTGGGGTAGAATGACTGGATGGAGCGGAGTGTTTATTCGCTGGATACTCTTCCTGACTATGTGGAGTTTGCAGCAGATTTTTTTTTCTTTGCACCTTAGGGAGAGAAATATATGCCACTACCTAGAATTGAACTCTCAACCTTCTGAGTGGGAAGTGAGCATCTTCACCACTAGGTCACCATGCTGCTCGAATATATATGGATATGAAACTACAACAATATTTATTACCATCTGTATCTAAAACTAAGCATTGGATACTGATAGCATCATTGAAATAGGGACAGTGTGTCCTTTAAAACCAATCTTTTCAAAATAACAATGCTTTAGTATGATAAGCATAAGCTCCAGCCGCTGATGCAGAAGCAGGTTGATGAGTTTTATTCATTTAATTATTAACTTGTGTGCTGCTCATTATCTAAAAGTGACTCTATGATCAAGTCCAATTTGAAATTGACAGAACATGCCAGTAAGATGTGCTACTTGTGATTGGAGATTGGAATGTCAACATTGGAAACATGAAGAAGAAAATATAATTGGATTGTATGGTTTAAGAAATAAAAAGAAGCAGGAGATCAACTTACCAATTTCTGCCACTCCACTGATTTCTTCATAGCTCGTCTTCATTGCCTTCCAGCAACCAAAATGATGTCTCTCTGCATGGATGTCACTAGAAGGAGTGTATAGAAATCAAACTGACTATATTATTGCTAAAAGGAAGTGCACAATTATAGTATCAAAGACTATAGTCAGCACTAGGTGCTGAGAGTGGAACAAATCTGCTCTTGTGCAAGTTCCAAGTTAAGTGTACAAGTTCCAAGTAAAGAAGAAAGCCAATCAGTTTCCATGTTATGAACTTGAGCATATATGCACCATTTTCAAGGAATACATCAGGAATCACTCTAAAATCTGGATCTCTTTGATAAAACACCAACAGAATTGTGGTATGAACAAAAAAGTTAAGGATGAATGTGCAAAAAGGATGTCCAAAATAAAGGAAGAGAAGAAACCAAAGTAGATGTTAGAACTAACCATGGAAATTGCTGAGAAGAGAAGTCAAAGCCGAGAAAGATAGAAACACAGAAAGGAATTTAATAAAGAGTTTCAGAGAGCTAATAGAAGACAAAAACAGTATTGCAACAACATCTGCAAAGACATTGAAGATGGAAACACATAAGTAAAGTCTTTCAATAGATATCTGAACTCAGGAGGAGGTTCGCACCACAAATTGGTATGATAAAGAACACCAATGAACAGATAGTAATTGATTCCAAGGATATCAAAGATGGAAAGAATATATCAAAATACTGTACAGTAGAGATGTTAACATCTACGATATGTTAAAAATATTCCGTTTTTGCAAGAACCTCTAATTCTGGAAGATGAAGTTAGATCACTACCCCAGTCTACCAAATTGTAAGGGTACGGAATATCCTTATATTTATTTATTTATTTATTAATGGGACTTATATGCCCCATCTCCGAAGACTCGGGGAGGCTTACAATAAAAAACAGAATAAATATTTAAAAAAGAATTAAATTAATGGTCCCAATTAATACAAAACTTAAAACCACAAAATCTAAAACACCCCACCCATGGGTCACAGCCCGGCTTGGTCAAATAACCAGGTCTTCAAGTCATGGCGGAAGGTGCGGAGGTCAGGGGCCGCGGAGCCCCAGGGAAGTTGGTTCCAGAGTTCAGGGACGACAGAGTAGGCACGCGTCGGGGACCGCCAGCCGGCATTGCCCAGCTGATGGGACCCCAAGGAGTCCCTGTCTGTGACTTCGTACAGGGCGGTTAGTATTCGATGTCGGCAGCAGTCTCTCCCTTAAATAATAAGGACCCATGTCATGTAGGACTTTGTATGTTAAAGTTAAAACCTTGAATCTCACCCGGAGGGCAACCGGCAACCAATGCAGGCAGCGCAGGAGGGGCTAACATGGGAGAACTGGAAACTCCCATCACCGCCGCCACCGCATTTTGCACCAGCTGCAGTCTCCGGATGGTATGCAAGGGCAGTCCTAAATAGAGAGCGTTGCAATAGTCGAAGTCGCGAGGTAACAAGGGCATGAGTGACTGTCGCAGGGCATCCCGTCCAGGAACGGGCGGCTGGCGAACCAGCCGGACCTGGGCAAAGGCCCCCTGGCGGCGGCTCCCACCTGCTCCTCCAACCGAGCCGTGCATCCAGGAGGACCCCAGGTTCTCGCCCCTGTCCACAGGGGCAACACCACTCCCCTATGGTCAACGATGGACATTCAAAGCTGGAACGGGATGCCGGTATGTACAACCACTCAGTCTTGGCCGGGTTGAGTCGAAGCATGTTGCCGTCCATCCAGATTCGTACCGCATCCAGACAGCGAGTCATCACGGAGAGGGCATCACTGATCTGGTTTGGGGTGGAGATATACAGTTGAGTATCATCCGCATATTGATGATACCTCACCCCACAACCACGGATGATCTCACCCAGTGGTTTCATGTAGATATTAAATAAGAGGGGGGAGAGGACCGACCCCTGAGGGACCCCACAAGTGAGCCCTTGGGGACGACCTCTGCCCCCTGCCAACACCGATTGCGACCACCCGTGAGGTAGGAGGAGAGCCACCGAAGAACAGTGCCCCCACCCCAACCCCACAAGGCGCAAAGGATACCATGGTCGATGGTATCGAAAGCCGCTGAGAGGTCTAATAGGACCAGGACAGAGGAAAAACCCCTGTCCCGTGCCCTCCAGAGATCATCCAACAGTGCGACCAATGCCGCCGCTCTGGCTGAAACCACGGCGGAAGCCCTTCAAGGTGGAGGGAAAGACACCCTCTCTCAAAGAGGTTGACAACTGCCGGATCCAGACACATCCTGGCCATAAGCCAACCAGGAGGGGCACGGGTCCAACAAACATGTGGTGGAACCGCGGCCCACTTCATCCTCGGAAACAGGATCGAACTCATCCCAAAACATAATGGCCAGACTCCCCGTATCCCACGCCTCCAACCACTGCAAATCAGAGGACAACCCGCTCGAATCCGGCGATCTTATCCGACAGATATTGCCCAAATTCCTCAGCCCTTCCCGCAGGGGTCCGCCCCTCCTCTGGACGAAGAAGGGAGCGTGTGACCCGGAACAGGGCGGCCAGGCGGTTATCTGCGGACGCTATGAGAGCGGAGAGATAAGACATTCTCGCCGCTCTCATCGCTCCCAGGTAAGTCCTAATATGGGCTCTTAACTGGGCTCGATCGGCCTGGGAGCGGGTGGCCCTCCACCTGCTCTCTAAGCCCCTTCGACGGCGTTTCATCTCCCGGAGCTCCTCTGAATACCAGGGAGCCATTCGGGATCCACGGCGTGTAAGGGGTCGCATGGGGACAACCCTGTCGAGGGCTTCCGACGCAGCCCGTTGCCAGGCGGTCGCCAGATCCTCGGCAGAGCCGTGAGTCAGGGAAGAGGGAAGAGGCCCCAGCTCCATCTGGAACCGCCCGGTCCATAAGGCCTGGGGCGGAACCACCTACGTGGCTCCTCATCCCAGCAGTGGGGGGCGGCTTGTTGGAAGACCAGCCGTAGGAGATAGTGATCAGACCATGGAACGGGCAAAGACGTAAAATAGAATATCCATAATGGTAAAAAAAAATCAGTCAAGGTTCTATCTAAATTATGGCAGTAAATCAGAAGGACACAATGGCCAACAAATTGGAAGAGATCAGTCTATATTCCAATACCCAAAAACAGATTTAACAGAATGTACAAACTATTACACTATATCCTTAATTTCACATGCTATCAAATTAATGCTTAAAATTATCCAACACAGATTAGAGCCCTACATGGAAAAAGAGATGTTAGATATTCCAACTGACTTAGCAAAGGCTGAGTATCATTGGAGATTACTACTGATGCATGATGGATAATTGAAAAAGCCAAAGAATACTAAAAATAAATCAGTATGTGCTTCATTGATTACTGAAAGACCTTTGATTGTGTTGATCATGTCAAGTTGTGAAGTGTTTAAAAAAATGGCGATCTGAGAATATCTCATTGTCCTAATGAGAAACCACATTATACAAGGTCTAGTAACAAAAGTCAAAGAGCATAGTGAAAGTGACTAAAATTAAATAGAAAGAAGACCAAACTAAAGAGGACAGGTATATCAGCCAGCTGTAGAATAATTCTAAAAGATATTAAAGTGATATATGGTTACTGTCTTTTATGATCAATCATCGACCACAAAGGATGAAATATCAAGAAATATGCTGAGAGCTAGCACTTGAAGGCCTATAAAACATATTCAGATACTGTGATGTATCTATACCTCTAAAGATCAAAATATGAAAGCTATAGTTCCCTTTGATAGTCTATGGAAGCAAAAATTGAATATTGAAGAAGCAGAAGAGTATTGAGGATTTTGAATTTTGGTGTTGGAGAAAACTCCTGGGAATTGTGTGGCCAGGAAATAAGAAAACAAATGGATCATCAAACAATTCAACTCACAAAACATCAGGCTCTATTTATCCTACTTTAGACATACTATGTGAAGACCTAGTTCTCCAAAAAGCGCTCTAATGTTGGGAAAGATGGGAGGGTAACCAGTAGTAAGGTGGATGGACTCTACAGTGGCCCTAGATGCCCTATTCAGAGATCTGAAAGATCAGATTGGAGATTGTAATGGAGGAAATCAATGTGATCACTAAGAGTTGAACCAACTTGATGGCACATAATCAAGTTTGCCACATGTTGGAATACTTTGTATCCATCCTTGTATGTTATACATAACTCTGTGTTTAACAATCAGTAATAAAGGCATAAAAGTTAATAGGAAGACTTTTCAATATAGAAATACTACTACTGTTTGGATCCTATTGCTTCAACCTTGCTGAAATAACACTGACTTTATTACAATTCATAAATGATCTGAGTTTTAATGGTTTGTCTTCTGCTTTTTATTTCATCATATGAACAACAGCTTCACTCAAAATTAAAGCATCCTGAACATTCCCCTCCTTTCTCTGTGCTCAGTATCAGTCAGGGCTGGTGCTGGAGAAGTCCAGCCCTAGGCCCCTATTATATGGGTTACCTCAAGGCTCCCTCTCCACATTTTTAACATCTTTATATAGCCATTGTGAGAGGTCATCCACCAGCATAGTGTTTGGTATCATCAGAATGCTGATGATACTCAATTATACATCTCTACTCCACGCCAGGCAAGTGGTACCATTCAGATGCTGGCTCAATGCCTGAAGGCTATAAGGGCCTGAAGGGGGAGAAAGTCAACCCTAGCAAATGCGATGGTTGTTTTTTTTTAAAGCCTGAGTCAGGAACATTGACAACTCTGACTCTACAGAGAGAAATGCTCCCCTGTACAACTCTGGTGCACAATATGGAGGTCCTCTTGGACTCAGTGGTTCTGCTGGAAGAGTAGGTAGCAGTCATGGTTAATGGAGGTCTTTGCATAAATCCACCAACTTTGCCCATTCCTAGACTGGAAGGCCTTGCTCAATCATCTGGCGCTTTAGTCACCTTCCACTTGGATTACTGCAATATATTCTACACAGGGCTGTCCTGGAAGACCACCTATAAGCTGCAACTGGAACAGAATGCAGCAGCAGTTGGGTATCCTGTGGTTCTGAGCAGCACCATTGCTGCGCAAGCTGAACAGCTTTCTAGTTACTGTGTGGAATTCAAGATGCTACGTGACACAGGCAGGCTTGTAGGAACATCTCTACCTGACGATATCTACATCCTACTAGGATAGGGTATATGCGCCCCCTTGCTTAAATATTGCCATCTAATTGACTGTAAAGATGTGCCTTTTCAGTGGCCACCCGTTGTTTGAAGTAGCTTCCCACTGGAGAACAGAGGGACCCCTACTCTTTTAGCCTTCCAGAGGGTGGTGAATACCTGGCTCTCCCTCAAGCATTGGGCTAGGGTAGGAGTTTAGCTGTGAGGTTGTTTGGTTCTGTCAGTGAGGGAAGGGTATGTTTTTAACTATGGTTTGTTCATGCATTGTTGGTGAGCTGTCTGGAGTCCCTGCATGAGATAGGTGACCATAATAAGTCCTGTAAGTTAATTAATAACTGGACCATCATATTAACAAAATACAGCAAGGTTTTTTTCCCTAATAGAGCATATTTATCTCAGACATTACAATTATTCCACATTAACCAATAAGAGTACCCAGTATTTTGAAAAACTTTATACACTTTAATGAATTTAGTAACATCAAATCAAAAATACAAAAATTATGAAAAAGTCACAAGTCTGTACATTATTGTGGACCACATGAAAACTGGCTAGAAAGTATCTTTTATTAATCCTAGCCTATGTTTGTAGTAGATAGAGGATAGGTATTACCATGCATTTGTGAGAATTAACTTAAATAGGAAGAGATAAAAGAAATGCGTGCACTGTATAATACACAAAAGTATGTAAGTATATGACATGAAACACTGTCATCAACAAAATCATAAATGACTATAAACTGATTTTCAGTTTCCTAACAGTTTTGGCTTGTTCATTTTTTTAAATTACTTTAAATAGCAGTACAAATTTAAATATTTAAAAATATTTTCTCTATGACAATCAACTTATTGGAAGACAGTTTGAGTTTCTTTTTAACCATATATTATTAAAGGAAAAAGAAAATTATACTGTGTTTTGGTGGAGCAGGCTGTACAACCCATGTTTTTCTGTTAAAACAAGTGATATCTGGAATCAAAAACATCAGGTAATTCACATTTTTAGAATTCAGAACATAAAACAGTGATTGCTGAAATGTCAAAATAATGATGTACTAGTTGTTATACAGAACATCAATTAAATTGTTTTTTCTCATTGCAACTAGATGCTAAATTATATTGGAGAGCAAATTCAAATGTTAGTTTAAAAAACTGTGAAATTAGGATATTATGTTCTTTTGAGAAAATTAACTATTTTGATCTTGTACAATACCTAAAATTACCTGTAGTTCTTTAGCTTAAACAGAAAAACTCTCTTTAAAAGGATTAATTTGGAATCAAACCTCAGTGATTTCAATGTTTACGTGAGGCAGTTACTTTACTTTGTGACTGTGCTAATAATTCTCTAAAGAAGGAATGTTGAACTTTTTTTCAGAATAAGGACTGTACTTAAGTGTTAAATCTCTAAGTAATATGCTTCAAATGTAGATGTAAGATAAATGGCTTTGCAACAATTAAATTTGAATAAATGAATGAAAATAAAATTTATTGTTGCTACATATTTGTCCTTTCATTTGCTGTTATCCTAAACTGTTGCATTTTCAATACCACCAGAAAACAAACACTGTGGCATCTACTATGGCAGGTTTCTATATATTTCAGTGAATACAGGAGATCCGATTAAATATGATTTTCAACAAAAAGTTTTATGACTGTGAGCGATAGTACCTGAAACATTTTGGGTCCTCAGCACAAATTTATTCCCAAAATATGATGCCATCCAAGGGAATAGATGTCTTTCAAAATACATTTTCTTTTCCACAACAAAACTCAACCTACCTCGTAATTTGCATAAATTAATTTGTAACAATATCCTCAAATTTTGTACTAAGTCTCTGTGTGAAACACTGAGGTCATATTAACTGATGGGGGAATCTTTTTAATAAATCTCTGATTTATTAAAACACAAAAACTTGTATATTTACTTCAATAATCCTGAGCTCTTCCCCTTCTTTTGAGTTGTCACCTAAAATTAAAACAGAAATCTGACACAGCAGTATAGTTACATATAGATTAACCAATAGTAAGTTCTATTGTTTTTAATAAAATTGAAGAGACTGTTGTAAGACTGCAGTCTGAAACTTGAAAGTCTCCTTAGTTCATTGAATGGATACAAAGCTCAAAGATGGTTAAGAATTGGTGGTGGGAAGTGAAATGATAGGCCTTTGAAATACTTAAAAAACCAAATTTCTATAGTTTTATCAACTAAGTCCATTGTGTTATTTTAATTGCTAGTTTAGTATATGTTATAATTGATCAACCAGTCATACTCCACCTTCATCTTCTATTTGTAAGCTTTTTTCAAGATATGTTTTAAATTGATGGTATAAGAACTATTTTTGGATACATTTATAAACCTTCAATTGAAATATTTTCTGGTGTTTTAGAAATTAATATGGAAGCTAGGTCTTCTTTAAATACCCATCACAAATAAGTAGGCTATTGCATTATAGCAGAAAAAAGTATTTTTTAAAAATACAGAATAGTATTTTTATAGTGCTGTCCTGCTGATTTAGTAAAAAAAATTCCTATAAATAAATGGGACGTGTACCCAGATGAATATAAAATTGCAATTTTAAGGTAAGAATGAAGTGTATCTATTTCCAGTAAATGTGCATATACTAAGTTCCCACTTTCAAGTAATACTGGTTTATTGCTTGCAACCAGATGCATTTGACAAATTTTTCGTAAGCAGGAAATCAAGATTTAGTCTTTATCTTTAACTTTTCCATAGGATCACTGAAAATACAGCATATTTGGACTGAATTAACATATTGTGCTAGGTCATAATATACTGGTAGTTTGTTTCAGTTTAATTGGATCCAGAATCTAAGCCATGTAAACCATGGTTTGTGAGTTATTTCTGTGTTAACATAGGTACTATCACGTATGGAACAAAATCGTAACTAAAACAAGCCATATCTGAGCACAAAACGTTATCTCTAGTTTCATAGCTATAGTACCACAACTTGACTTTTTTCAAGACAAGTGCAGTAACAGAATCTTTAATCTCCAATTACCAATTTCTATCAATATTTTGATTGAACCCATCAGAGGAATGAAATGAATACTACTTCCAATAACATGAAAACATATTTTGAAAATACACAGGTTGTCCAACATAACATACACATTAAGATAACAAAATGCTGTCTTTTGATATTTTGAAATCCTAGTTTAATTGCTCATGAACACAGCCCTTCATTGCATTTTACATATCTAAGGTGCATGAACACATGTATAACTAAAGAAAATACATCATGCTACATATAATAATATCCTGATTGGCTTGTGAATGAGGAAACCTGCTTTCGTGGTTGAAATTAAGGCACTAAGTGGCAGTGAAAAGAGAAATGAATTGTTTTTATATATTATTTGATGGATGCACAGGATCTTCAGTTTCACAAAATCTAAATAACAAGTCCTGCACATATTGAATCAATGGCTGAGGTAAGGCATTCTGTTAGCAAATTAAAAAAAAACTTCCTATTGATGCAAGTATAGCCCATTTGTAACTTAAGTGGGACTACTGATTCCTACTGAAAAATAATTAATCAGAGAAAGTCATTTACAAAAGATGCCTGAGACTCTGAAAAGGCACCAAGAAACAAACAGTTCTGCCATTACCAATTCTAAATAACAAAAATAAAAAAAATCAATTGTTTTCAACACTGGTCTGGTCAATTGCTAATCCTCACTTTACTGACGACCAATGTAGTAGCTGTTTATGGAAATGTTCTATTAATCAAGCAGTTTAAAGACAAAAATCATCTTTCATTTATCAGAAAATAAGTTGCAATCTGTCAATATAACCATACATAAAGCAAACTTATGAAGTCTAATATGTCTCATTCATGGTTAACACTGAAGCAAACCTGTATAAACAAAGATAATCTCAAGATACATACTTTACAATATGAAATTAATACATAAAATGAACAAGAAAACAATTGGAAATGTATTACAAGGGTACATGAAACAATTTTAAGCCACAATACTTTTTCCTCTGAAAAATACAACTATTTGTGGGATAAAATGTACAATTGATTTCTTTCCAAAAGGGAAAAATAAGGGACACAAATGTAAAGAAAAAATATGTCTTTCTTCAAGACCTAGGGAAAATAATTAAGGTAATTGTTTTTATTATAATATAATCTGTCACAAAATAGCAGTCATAGGATTGCACCAAATCCATTTGAGTTTCCTGAACATAACATCAGTAATTGGAGTCCGTAAAGGAGAATGGTACTCTTGAATGTAGATGGAGATTATTCACATACAGTAATCCTTGTCCTATTAAGATTTTTCTGCAAAATGTTCAAGACTCTACTTGAGCTCAGTCACAGTTACCATCACTGTGACTCTTCCTAGTGTTCAGAGTAAAAAAAAATGGCATGATATTTAAAAAGTTATTTTAATCATAGCCAAAATATATATATTTAAGTACATGCTTTGATCATTTGTCAAAAATAAACCTAAGTTATTTCAAAACAAGAGTTTACAAAATAGGAAAAAAATATTCTCCAAGTTAAAAATGCAGGTTTGTTTGTAGTTCCATTTGCTTGGCAGCATATTTTTTTTCTTATTAGAATCCAAGGAACCCAGAATACCATGATTTCTTTTGACCTAGAATAAAGTTTGGCATGACCAGCCTATCAGCCTTTTCTTTTATTTTGATGAATAGAATAGAACAAAAAAAAGGTGACATTTGGATCAATATTTGTTAGGAACATTTCTGCTGAACATGATTCAAAAGTTCACCAAACTTCTCAAAGAGATCTTCTATCCATTTTATATTTTTCATGCACTGCTGTACAATTTCCTCTTGACCTAGATCTGCATTCTTTTTTTGAACGGAAGAAATCTATTGAGAGAACAAATTAAATGTCACACCATTAGTTTTCTATTATTTCTCCTAGTACTCTGAGGTCTAATATCTTAACGATGTGTGCATGCATTCTCCTAGGGCATGGGTGTCAAACTTGCCGTGTCACATTGCTGTCACATGATGTTTCGTGACACATCCATCCTGCCAGTTTGACACTCCTGTCCTAGGATCTGTGAGAGTATATTGCACTTACTGTAATGACAAAAGTAACCTTAGTATAAATGAAGTTCAGGATTATTCAATGGTCTTCTAAGTATGCTTCCTGATGTTCTAATGAGCTATTACAATACTTTCTATGGTAGAATCCCCAATATTTTTAATGGTTCTTGTTAGATCACAACTCTCATTAATCCCAGCTGTAAACTCCTGAAGCTTCAATAGATATTAAAAAACAAATTCTTTTCTTTTGTGCTAAATTTCCATTCCAGTTCAGGTTTACACATTATCCACAATTGTTCAAGATAATGAACACACAGGAATCAATAAGACCATAAGTAATGTCTTTCAGTTCTCTTAATCTACCTTGCCTCAGAGATCTACATTCATTTAGGTTTAATAAGTATTATGTATCTCGTGTTCCCATGACATAAGACACTTTTACAATTGTATGAGTGTTTGTGTATATAGTGTGTGTGTCTTTGAATCAATATTTGATTCCTGGCAACTGCCTGGATGTGTCCTAGCAGTTTTCTTGGGCAATGTCAGAAATGGTTTGACATTGATGCCTTTCTAGGGCTGGGAGATAGTGACTGAGCCAAAGTATCCAGTCCTTTGTACGTAAGGTGGGACTACAACTCACAGTTTCATGATTTCTAGCCTGATATGACACTAAAGTAGCTCTCTTTTTGCAATCTGTAAAACTTGATTCATTAAACACAAAACTGCTGAAAATAGTGTAACTTCATGTGATTTTTAATTGAGTCTGATGGATTTAGAATCTACTGTACTAATGAATACAATTAATAATAACATAAACTAGAGAAAGACTCACCTCTACTTTGCATCTGAGAAACATGTGGTATTTGTAATGATGGAGTGAATGATACAAAGAACACAAAGGTATTTTTTCTGGATCTATAGTAAATTCCTGAAGAAACAAATATTTATTAAGCACCCTAGGAACTAAATACAGTTACTAATACTTATTTGAAGATATAAAAATTTACTTATAGCTATGCATAAAATCATACACAAAAATAGAATGAAGTATATTTTATGCATATATGTTTTGTTTCTTATGTAATATTATTTCATCTAATATTGTGAATTATTTTGATTGTTAAGAAAATTTGAGTTGGGAGTAGGTATCTATTTGTAGGAAGGAAAGAAAATGATAAGTATTCAGAGAACTGTCACTTCTAATGACATGAAAGAGAGAGCAACCTGTCCAAGTGCCTTGGATTCTAAGAGAAGTAACAGTACCCTTACTTTACCACTTGTATACTAGCAATTTTTAGTCCTGATTTTTTTCTTTGATTTTCAGAATCCTATTTTTAAGGGTAAATAAACAATTTCTCCCCATTAACCAGATTTTTGTTTTATAATTCTATAACTACAAAACATCCAGTGTAATGATTATTTTGGTGTAATGGTTGACTTGCTAGTCTAGAAATAGTAGACGGAGTTGATTCTAGGCCTCCCTTAGCAATGAAAGCCAGCTGCGTGACCTTGGGCTAGACACTCACTCTCAGTTCAAACCATCTCACAGCAAAAGGGAAAAATAGGAAGATGAAGAAGTATTAAGCACCTGCACTGAGTTCATCAAAAAAATTTTAAGGTGGGAATAAAAATCTAATAACAACAATAATAAAAAAACATGGTTCTTGATTTCCATGTCTGTTTTTCATTTGAAGAAAGTAACAGCTGTATTAAATTATAAGAAAAGTTCTGGTATAACCAGGTTAATTTAATGATAGAAAACTTGGCTCCTTTTGCAATTATTTGCTTTGTTCTTCTATGACTGGAGTTGTCACCTTTATGCGCTTTATGGAATTTTATGTACAGAATGCTATGTGTTCCTGTTAAACAGAACTCATCAAATCGAGATAGTGTCATTGAAGCAATGAACATGATGAATTTGGGCTAACTCCAACAGAGTGTGGAAGATGCGGGACCTGGCATGCTATGGTCCATGGGATTGTGAAGAGTTGGATACGACTTGGTGATTCAACAATAACATCAGTTTGAAGTTTCAAATATGCAATTGATCTTTCTTGTCAAATAGGTGTTTGTTAAAGAAAGTTCTCCTAACATTTATAGAGCAATTTTGGTGTGTGTGTGTGTGTGTGTGTGTTTGTGTGTGTGTGTGTGTGTTGCCTTTGAGTCCTGAACAGGTCCCTACAGCTTTCTTGGCAACATTTCAGAAATGGTTTACTATTGCCTCTTTCCTGGGGGGGGGAGAGAAAAAAAGAGAGAGAGAGAGAGTGAGTGTGTGTGCGTGTGTCCAGGTAAAGGCAGTCATGGAGATAGGAAGAAAATATAGATGTTATAGTCTAAGGTGTGTTTATAATTGTGAGGAAGGACCTTTACAGAGGAATTCTAGTCATGTTTACTTATTAGATATACTAGCATGTTCCCCTAGGTATCTGGAAGTTGAGTCATGGCAACTGGACTTCTTTTCCTTGTTGGTTTGAAACATTTCACTGCTTATCCAAGTAGCTTCTTCGGTTTGCAGCAAGTTGGTTAGGGGGATGCCATATTATTTTCACCTAATCTGACTAAGATTATTAGGTGAGTAGGCAGAGTTGTTGGGATGTAAATCTTCCAACCCTTAAATCCCCTAGCTGGTTTGAGAGAGGAGTGAAGGAATCCATTTATGTTGAATTGGAAAATCCTTCCCTCAATAGAGGTGAAGATTCCAGACACAACCTGTCTCCCATTTTTTATGCTGCTTTTTCATCAGTCCTCAAGAAGATTAAGACAACTTCACAAGTTCATCAGGGAGGCCACACGTAGGGATCCACCTAGGGTATTTAGGAGTTGGAACACTGCATCCCAATGACTCTCTGCCTACTCACCTAATGAGCCTATTCAGACTAGGTGAAATGATACCACCCTAGAGGACATATATCCTCCTAACCAATTTGTTCAGATTGAAGACGCTACTTGGATAAGCAGTGAAATGTTTCCAACCAACAAGAATTCCAGTTCCCATGACTCAACTTCCAGACAACTTTACCCGGATGACTGAGAATCCTCATCAACATATTCTTCCCAGGTAAGAATGCTCAACCATAAGGAACTGATATCTTTTTAAAAAATATTTCTCTTTGGCTTTAAAAAAAATAAAGAACAAAGAAAATTCAAGGTATTTTTTAAAACTGCTATCTTGTAATTTAGTTTTTTAAATCTTAGGATGGAAACGTTCCTAATTTACTGATTAAAAATGCACTCACGGTAATCAAGAAAAGTTTGAGATCAACATTCCATCAGAAATATGGCAGAAACAAATACTACACAAACATACCTGTGCTAACTTTGTGGTTGCTTTGGAAATTTTCAGTGTTTTCTTATTATAAGCTTTTCCATTCATCTTGATTCTAGAAACTGCATTCACCCCCATTTTTGCTTTAGAATCTCGAGTTATTACTGTCAGTTCAGGAAAACATTCCAAAGCAGCCTTAAAAAGAAGTTATAAAAGCAGATTAGTGATTAAACAGAATTATAAAGTATGCCTTATTAATGTGATAAGAATTTAAACTCTGATCCTTTAAAAAAAATCTGCTGTGAATATACAGGCTGAAAACAGTATGATTTTCACAACTTGCCAGTTTACATGCCAAAGAGGCTTAGACAAAATACACACCCACAAATGAAGCATTTGGTCAGAATCAGATTACACCAGTCGTTTCATCTACTGAAAAGATTTTGGAACAATTTAAAAACCAATGAACAGAACTCCTGGAGACATCTGCAGCAGATGTGGCACAGAGGGACTGAAGAAAACCAGGCGTTTACCAATAACTTAAAATCTCTACTGAAACTAGAAGAAATCCAAGCAAATGGTGCAGAAAATACAGTTTTGAAACTCTGTATTTCTATTTATTTCAGTAGAATCACAGGGGATTCTCAACTTACAACCACAACTGAGCCCAAAATTTCTGTGGCTGAGTGAGACATATGTTAAGTGAATTTTGCCCCATTTTACAACCTTTCCTGCCACAGTTGTTAAGTGCATCATTGCAGTGGTTAATTTAGCAACACAGTTGTTAAGTGAAATTTGGCTTCCCCCATTGATTTTGCTTGCCATAAGGTTGCAAAAGGTGTTCATATGACACTACATGGGACACTATATCCATCATAAATATGGGTCAGTTGCCAAGTACCTGAATATTAATCACATGGCCATGGGAATGTTGCAATGGTCATGTGAAAAATGGTCATAAGTCATTTTTTTTCTCTCTTTTTAAATAAATTTTATTAAGTTTTCAAAATTTAAGAACATAAAATAAAACTTTATACATTGTTATCAACATCAAGACATCTTTTGCATCTCCTTACATTTTTCAGTATATGTATTTACTTATTCCTTTACCATTACATCTTACTCTTGCTATAAATCAATACCTTTTATCCTTACACATCAATCTTCTCTATGGTATATTTACATATTTTCATATTCCCTCATTCTTTTCCTAATTGCCATTTTATTTTTTTATTTCTAAACCACTCATACGAGGCATCCCAGGCCCTATAGTAAATTGAATCTTCTCTCTTTTATTTTCATCGTTAGCCTGTCCATCTCTATACAATCTATTTTTTTTTATAACCATGCCTTGGTGGAACCCCTTTTTCTTTCCAGAGTTGTGCGTACAAAATTCTTGCAGCTGTTAATACATGTAACATGATATATCTGTTTTATTGCATTTTTGTGTTATAATACCTAATAAAAAAGTTTCCGGATTAAATTCAATTATCTGATTCGTAAGTTCTTCTAGCCATTGCCTAATTGTATTCCAATATTTTTTCACCTCCTGGCATGTCCACCAGGTATGGAAATAAGTGCCTTTTTCTTTTCCACATTTCCAACAGTTTGGGTCTGAGTTAAACATTTTTGCCAGTCTAGCGGGAGGAAGGTGCCATCTGTAGAACATTTTATATTGATTTTCCCTGTATGCTGTAGATGTAATTAATTTATAATTTAATCCCCACATTCTCTCCCAATTTTCCAGGTCTATATTATGGCCAACGTTTTTCGCCCATACCACCATCGCCTCTTTGACCACCTCCTCTTCCATTTTAAAGTCTAGCAGAAAATTATATATTCTTGAGATCATTTTCTTTTCCATTTCTTGTAGAATTTTATCTAATTGATGCTTTTCCATGCAGAAACCAAATTGTTCTTTGTCCTTTTTGTATCTCGCCTGGATTTGCATGTATAGCCACCAATCTATCTTTATATTTTGTTGCTGGAATTCTTGCCTTGTTTTTAATTTTCCTTGTGTGTCTAGTAAGTCTTTGTAATTCCTCTTTTTTCCCAGATCCATTGTGTTTGAGTAGATTTGCGCTTCCATAGTTGACAATCAGTTTGGTATTTTAGTATAATGATTCTTTTTAATCTTGTTCCATGTCCGAATTAATGAATCTCTAATCATGTGTCTCTGAAAATATGCATGCTGTTTACATTTCCCATCCCACAGAAAACTATGCCACCCTCTCTGCAAGTCGTGACCCTCTATCGACAATACTCTTCTATTTTCCAGATTGATCCAATCTTTAATCCGTACCATAGCCATAGCCTGGTAATACATTTCCCAGTCAGGGAGTCCAAAGCCACCCCTTTCTCTTTTGTCCTGCAATAGTTTCATTTTTATCCTAGTTTTTTTCCCATCCCAAACAAATTTATTTATTATTCGATTGGTTTTATCCAATCTTATTGGTACAGTTTGAAAAAGATATAATATTTTTGGCAGACATTTTGATTGCCGCAATTTTCCCTTGTATCTACGTGTATTATATGAAATTGCTAAGCCCCTGATGTATGCTTTAGTCATGTCCCATAAGTTTGGAATTGATGTTTGTTGTTTTTTATTTTCTTTCAGAAAGAACTCCAATTCTTTTTCCATCATCATGATACATTCTTTTTCTTCTTCTGTTCCATCTTTTTCAATCCTTTCCAAATTATTTTAATAGGATTATGGTCGGCCCATGTGTTAGTTTCAATTTCTATTTCTTTTATATTACGTTCAATTTCTACATTTGTCCATAACATATCTTGACCATGATGTGTGTGGTGCTGAATAGTAGGTATATTGTTTTTTGTCTGGATTTCTTTCTCTCCATATATCTTTTAATCCTAATTCTTCCACCATTTGATAAAATACTTTTGGTAGTGTTTTCCTTTTCCTTTTTTCCCCTGGATTTTCATTATTATAATCTTTCCCTAAACTTGCTATTGCACTGAAATCACCTAGCAGGCATATGTTCTCATATTCCTGTTCTACTAATTTTCTATATAGTTTAGTATAAAATTTTTCTTGTTTCGTTCATGCATATATCTCTGTCAATAACGTTTTCTTATAGTTTATATAAACTTCTAACATCAAAATCCTACCCTCCTCATCTGCATATACCTGTTTTGCTTGTAAATGTTTCCTAATATATATTGCTATCCCCTTTTTTTGTTGGGCTAGAGATACATATAAATCTCCTAATTTTGTTGCTTCTAACAGTTTACTTTGATGTTTCTGGATATGTGTTTCTTGAAGGCATATAATGTCTAAGTTCAATTTCTGTAGTTTAGTTATCTTTTTTTCCTCTTGATTTGTGAATTTAAACTGTTGATATTAATGGAAATCAATTTGATTTCTTCTGCCATCTTACTCTGTAGTTGTTACTTGTTGAAACTTGTTTGCTCTTGTTTGGTGACTCGTTCTTACGCATTCTCTTTCCACTTCTTCTTGCTCTCTTTCCTCTTGTTCGATTTCTCTTTCCTCCACCCAATCTTCTTGGCTCCTGCTTTCCACTTCCTCTTTACTGTTCTGGTCTTCTCCCGATACCACATACAGTTCAAAAAATTCCCTCACTTTTTCTATACTATGTATTTTAAATTTTTTATCCTGCCATGATGTTAACATTCCCTCTGGGATGAGCCATTTGAACAGGATGTTATTCTTATTCAATTGGGTGGCCAGGAATCTATATTTCTTTCTGTGTTCCCTTATTCTTCTTGGAATTTTTTTCAACGTTACAATTTCTCATCACTTTGTATATCTCATCTCTCAGTTGTTTCTTTGAGAATTGTATATGAACCTCTCTTGGAAGTTTAAAACATCTTGTATAGTTGGTTTATATTCTATATACCTCATCCATTTCCCTTCAAACGTCTTGGCCCTCTTTTTGTAACACTTCTGCTATGAGATCTGCCATTAATTTGGGCAGGTCCTCCCCCCTTTCTTCTGTTACATTCTGAAATCTGAGGAAGAAATCAGCCTTTTCCATCTCCAAATATGCAATTGCCTCTTCTAATTTCCTGTTCTCTCCCATTAATTTCTGTTCTATTGATTCTACTTTCTTGTCTGTTTGTTTGACCTTTGCCTCCACTTTCATCTTATGTTCCGTCTTTGCTACTGTTTGTTGGATTGTATTTATCTTCTCGTCTAGTTTCCATATTTTACTTTTCATTTCCCCCATTTCAGTTTTAAAGTCTGCGTGGTTTCTCACCATCGTTTCTTGTATTGTTGTTAATGCCATTTGAATTGTTTGCATATTTGATACCTGACTCGTCTTCTCAGGATTCAGCATGCTCTCTATCGAGCGTTGTCCTGCTGATGATGCCATTGTTGATGTTGGGTTGGATGTTGTTTTCTTCCCAATCTTAGCAATAGTTGTTGTGGTGGACATAATTCAATAAGTATAGATAAATATATGTTTGATTATTTTCTTTTCTTATATACTATATCTTATAACTTTCTTATAGCTCAATTAAGTCTATGAATCAATATATAGCCATTAGTTAGTTATACATCAATTGATTAATTAGTTGTTATCCAAAGTATTAAATTGTGGAGAGATATAAAGGATATATAGGGTATAGCAGTTATAAAAAGTGTAGCAATCTATGAAATAGGATACATAAATATTTGTTTTTTTTTAAATTCATATTTATATCCCGCCCTTCTCCGGAGACTCAGGGCAGCTTACAATTTTTGGTATACAACCCAATGCGCTCAGCAATAGCCTTCCTTCCATTGTATATGCCTGCTTATTACTAAGGGGCATTTTTACAAAGTCAGCTTATTGCCCCCAACAATCTTGGGTCCTCAGTTTACCTACCCCGAGAGGATGGAAGGCTGAGTCAACCTTGAGCCTGGTGGGATTCGAGCCTGCAATAATTACAGGCAGCTGGAACTAAGTGCTAGGCTATTAACAGCCTGCACCACCAAGGCCCAATATACAAATTTAAATTTTTTCCCAATATAAAAATTTAAATTTAATACTTAGAAATTATTCAGCTTTCTTTTTTTTCCTTCCTTCTTTTCCCTTTCTTCTGCACACCGTCAAATTATTCCTCATTTCCTGTTTTATCAGCCATCTTTAACTACTTAGTCACTTTCACTCTCAAATTACACAGTCACAGCTTTCTATCAAAATGATTCCACTCTCCATTCAACTACAGTTCTCCATTAAAGTTCCAATTGTTCTCTCTAATGTCTCTTTTCTGCTCTGCTAGTAATCAATCCAAATCGTAGAAATTTTAAGTTTTTATTCAGAGTCTCGATCTTTTCTTCTGCAGCACTCTCTCTCAGCTGTCAAACTGTTCTGTTTCCTCCTCTCCCTTTCTCTCCGCTGTCCCCCACCAATTAGCCGCTGTATTCACTCTCTCCGGAGACTCCCTCTGTCAAGAATCTTTCACAGGGCTCTCTTCTCTCACCTCTCAAAAACGGTCCCAGTCTGCCGTTCTTCTGATGTCTTGTGTTGATCCACTTTCCTTCTTTCTGATCGCAGCTGACTGTCACAGCTTTGGATCTGCCATAAATGCCAGGTTTCTTTCGTGCCGGAGTCAAAGGGCTTCCCCTTGTCATAGCAGGAGGTTGCTTTCCCCCACTCTGCTCCTAGGTTTCCCCTTCTGATTCGTGTGTCTCTTCAAGCTTCACAATACCTCTGAGAGCTTCCAAGCACGAAAATTTGGATACAGGACTGCAGAGATTGCTCTCCTGCTCCACTCCACTGTGACCTCACCACCAGAAGTCCCCCATAAGTCTTTTTTTTTCAGTGCTGTTGTAAGTTCAATCACTAAACAAACTGTTGTAAGTCAAGGACTACTTATAAATCCCAGTCTAACCAGGAACCAGGTTTTTTTCCCTTTCTTTTTTCTGTGTGGTGCTTGTCAATCAAATCTTATTCTTTTATTTTCTCAGATTAGTTCAGAAGTGTGTGTAATCTCAGGTATTATATTAATGTTGCAGACTATGCAAGAAATAATACAGATAGTCCTTGACTTACAACAGTTCATTTAGTGACTGTTCAAAGTTACAACAGCACTGAAAAAAGTGACTTATGACTGCTTTTCACACTTATGACCATTGCAGCATCCCCATGGTGACATGATCAAAATTCAGACACTTGACAACTGACTTGTATTTATAATAGTTGGAGTGTCCTGGGGTCATGTGATCACCCTTTGTGACCTTCTGACAAGCAAAGTCAATGGGGAAAGCCAGATTCACTTAACTTAGCGTTACTAACTTAACAACTGCAATGATTCACTTAACAACTGTGGCAAGAAAGGTCATAAAACGGGGCAAAATTTCCTTGACAACTGTCTCACTTAGCAACAGAGATTTTGGGCTCAGTTCTGATCATAAATCTGTACTGTCTTCCTACTGTTCTTGTAATTTACAATATAAATTGGATATTATTATTTTTTTGCTAACTTTTCTTCTGAGATACTGGCTGAATTGCTCTATTTGTAAACAGAGCAGTGCCCTCTTGTGGTCTGTACTTTCTTTTGAAATTATTTTTTGAAGCAGCTGTTTCGTAATTATCCAGGCAGCTCTGGAATTTTTCCTTTCTAAATGTTTCAATAAAGTTTGATATTGTTTTTCCCTTGTGATATCTCCCCAAAAGGAAAGTGGAAATGAGTAAGTTACTCATACACTTCAATGTTTCATCGCCAAGATATTGCCCTAATGACATTATTTTATGTTTTGCATTTTTAATTGTCATGAAGGAAGCATGGGTTATACAAACTAATACAAATGTTACAGGATGGTTGTTATATCAGATGCCACTTGGAAAATAGTAGGTGGCAGCAGGAACTATCAAACCACTACTCCAAAGCAAGAGGCAGGGTCAAAGGTGAAGATCCAGGGTTTCCGGAAGAGAAGGTTAATCTCTCTTATGGACTCAACTGTCCATTATAAATACTGTATAAAAGCAAAGTAAAAACGAGTCTTCAAAAACAACAACACTGTTAGCCAGTTCCTGAAAATGTTCTGGAAGCAACTGTGTTTCAAATGCAATTATAGATTTCTGTTCTACTTACCAACCTAAAAAAAAGTTGCATTTATTTGAAAAGACAGACATTTTCAAGGGAAATAGCAAATTAGAAATATAGAATAAATGAAACTTTTGATTTTGGATTTTGCTAATTAGATAGGTTTATTGTTATAGAAATGGCTAGTATACCTTATCATATAAAAGTAAAAAGTTGACTGCACCAAAAGGAGTCAGAACTCAGTGCCTTTCTTTTTCTTTTCCCCTTTACCCTACACTTTTCTCTCTTCCCTTATTTTCCCATAACCAAGAGCCATGGTGGTGCAGTGGTTAGAATGCAGCAGGCTAATGCTACCAATTGTCAGCATTTCGATCCTGACCGGCTCAAGGTTGACTCTACCTTCCGTCCTCCCAAGGTCAGTAAAATGAGAGTCTAGATTGTTGGGGGCAATATGCTGACTCTGTAAACTGCTTAGAGAGGGCTGTAAATCACTATGAAGTGGTAGATAAGTCTAAGTCTTATTGCTATTTCCATTTTTCTTTGTACTTCTGTATTTTATATTTTGATAAACTAATAAAATGCTGAAAACCCAAAGAAGAAATACAGAACAAAGAAAAGAACAGAAAGAATGAAATTATATTTTTGCTTTGTTCCACTAATTTTCAACTTCTACAAAAGAATTAATGAAAGAGTGACAAACTATGAATAAAATATAATTATCAGTACCTTGAATGGTCGCTCTATATGTAATTTGGAAAGCAGCCTTTTTCTATTGTCATTCAGCATGCCATCAATTTTTCTCATATAAGGCAAAAGCAGCTCATCTAAAAAAGGAGACGGAATAGATGCCTTTTACCGAATGTGTTATGTCTCACAGCTCTATGATTATTCAAATAAGTTAAAATAATTAATACATGCTTGTTTATTTAATTGATATATTAGCAAACAATAATGAAAATTGTATTTATGCCCCAAATACATATTTCAGCATAGAATATTTTTAAAACATTGTGTTTGTTATTTGTGGACAAGTGGTCCTTTTATTTCAGCTTCGCACCTGAAGCCCACAATCCTGATACTTTCAGAATGGCTAGGTCCTGATAACTGCTGCAGCTTCATTGTCAAAATAGCTGAGTTACCAGCTAGTTTGACCAAAATTCTCCAGGGACCTCAAATGTAAATGATTAACACAGAAAATGAAAGCAAAACCTCCCTGATAGATTATTTTCTAGGTACTTTATGAATAATGAACTCTGCCCTAAATCCCTAACCTTTACTTTCATAAACTTTAAAACAGACCTTGGCATTTTATAGTCCCCGGGGCCTTTGGCTGTCCCTGCCCAGCACATGTGAGGACAATCAGAAATTAGAACTCAAATGTAAATAAGCGTACACCGTGCTCACAATATAACCACATTGCTTTTATTT
Source organism: Naja naja (assembly GCA_009733165.1). Taxonomy (NCBI): domain Eukaryota; kingdom Metazoa; phylum Chordata; class Lepidosauria; order Squamata; family Elapidae; genus Naja; species Naja naja. Next base: position 275,494,363 of record CM019148.1, read on the forward strand.
TGAAGGTGATTGCTATCCCCCCCCCCCAGTGTGTGTGTGTGTGTGTGTGTGTGTGTGTGTGTGCATGCCTATGCTTCTTCACACTTATTGTTTTGGCCCTCCACAACAGTCCCTGTTTCTTCTGTGAAACCTTAGGAAAATGAATTGCCCATCCCTTAAAGGAATAAAACAAGCACTATGAAGGAAAACTTCATAATAGCAACCATTTGTCTATGAAACCATAATGAATCTAGAGTACGCAACAAGCCAAGTATTCTTTTCCATACTGCATCAGCGGATCCATGGTCCAGCATTGCCACTGCCCAACAGTATTTTCAGGAAACAGCTTGATACACAACAAAGAAGTTCTAAAGCCTTCATTTTATTATTATTACTAGTCCATCAGAGGAGAACACTGTAATTCCCCTCAGTCAAAGTTTCTGGTGACCAATTGTTCATGATTTTATTTTTCCCATGTTCTTTTTTATTATACTTGTATTTTGGTCTGTGACCGCAAGAAATTAGATAAATAATGTAATGTAATGTATTATTATTACTAGCTCGATACCCGTGCTTCACTACGAAACTATGTGGTCAGGCTTAGTTTTGGGGAAGAAAATAAGGGGGGAAAAATTTGCCTCTGCCTACCAGCATCCATTGTTATTCATCTGGCTAGTGTCCTGTCAGTGTGTGAGAGAGTTGAGGGTTGTTTGGAAACTGAAGCAGTTTTTGCTGTGTGAGCAAGGAGACAGCAAGGAGCCTGGATGTGGCTTAGCTCAACTGTTCTGTACTAAAGCTGGTTGGTGTTGTGAAACTGAAACTGAAACTCCTTCTCTGCTTGTGTTTTGCATTTGGAAGAGATTTCTTTTCAGGTGGGAGGGGGAGAAGTCCTTAACATCAGTGTGTTAAAAATAAGGTACGAAATACTAATGCCGTGATGGTCATTTCAAAAAATCCTTTCTTAGTGAACACTTAGAAGCCAAGAGGAACATACATGCCAAATTTCAAGTTTGTAGGTTTTTAGGCCCCTAAAGAAGGGTCGTTTCCCCCACCCCACCAGTCATTCAGAACAGCCACATCAAATCCACCTTTTGAGTTAAAAAGGGATTGACAGAATTGCAACAAGATCCTTCAGAATGGCCACTGGCATACCATCAACACCTCTTTAACTCAAAATACATATTTTCCTGAGACTGTTGGCTATTGCTTGAATCCAGGAAAAGAAGCAACTTCTTTAAAGAGGTGCCAACAGATGTGCTGTGACTCTAGATTCGAAGTGCTTGTTCATCCCTAAGAGATTTTCAACATTTTAATTATTTTTTGTTGTTGTTTTGTGTTTTACATCTTTATATTTCAGAGTAATGTATTTACTTTGTATTTCAGAGTAATGATAAGAAAATCGTTGTTTTCTTATCAGCAGACATAGACCTCTGAGCATGATGCACTCAGAGTGAGTCCATTTCCAAACAACTGTGGATTGTTGGCTAGGAGTTAAATTGTTGTTTGTTACCAGAGAAGCAATCTGTTCAGAAAGTACAGCAGAAGGGACAACTATGGCAGGGACAGCAGAAAGTAGTGGTTCCTTTCCCATCTTAAACAGTGGGGACCTTATTAGCCTTCCTGCCACTATTATCTGGAGATGTGTTTTCCAATTGTGGCAACTCCCTAATCTGTGTGTGGTCTTCAGTATCCAGAATCTCTAGCCAGAGGACCATAAATCTCAACGCTGCCAAGATTGGAAAATACCTCAGAAGGAGCTTCAGAAGTTCCATTCATAATTCCTATAATATAGGTCCTGACCAATAGGTCACTTCTAAACAAGAGACAACATTTGGTAAACAAAAACAAAAAACAAGAGATTTAACGAAGTGTACCATTACTCTTCTCCAATGCCTGCATAGTATCTGGATCCAGGGCAAGGCTGACAAGCAGTTCCATATAATTCCTAAATGTTTCTTTCATAGCTCTGGTGTTTAAAAAGCGAGCAACAATAGGTGCTGGTGGTTCAGTGTCTGGAATATCAAATATATAAATATATTGCTTAATTGTATTGTAATTTTTTCATTTGTTTGATTATTGCTTTAATGTCTCTGCAGAGGGGGTTCATTCTTTCTCATTATGATTGAGCTGTGTCATTTATATTCACCCTGGTATTTTATACTTCATGTGGATACTATCATGGCCATCAGTTATCTACTTTATTAATTCTATTATTTTATCTCACACGTTTCATTATATTTTAGATTATATTGAAGACATTTTAATGTTAGGTGCAGCCTGGAAATTCATGACTTATCAGATAACATACAAATATTTTAAATAAATACATCAGGAAGTAATTTCAACAAGAGTCAACCACAGAAACTAATGAGTCAATTTTACACTACTGTGTGATTTTTTTCATTTATTTGTATGCTACTGCAACATTTTCTATTTTATAAAAAAAAGTTGTCTTACTACATTTTCCTTCTTTATAAAAAAAGTATTTACTTTGGTTGTAAAATTTAGACCAGGAGTTACCCAATAGCTAAATGCTATGCTGTTAATACTGATGAAAATTAACTATTATCCACACTAATGTCTTCTGAGACCAAGTATTTATGTTGAAATAATCTAAATAGTAGTCACTGGTATTTTGGATGTGCTGTTTCTAAAACACAAATTAAGAATTTGTATGATTTTTTCAATGTGCAGAAAGTCAATGTGTGATTTTCTTGCGCAGAAATGTTGCTGCAAACATTTACTAAATATTGAAAAGGTCCAAAAATACGCCAACAACCCTGCAATGAATATAGCCTGCAGACTCTGTACTGAATATGATATCAGAAGACACTTCCTAATACACATACAGCAGCAAGCATATAGGTGCTTCATGCTAATGGGCTGTTTGGAGAATGCGCAGCTCCATATTTTTGCAGTCACTGGGATCTAGAGATGCTGGAGCTACTGACACTGGGATTATGCTAGGGAGCCCCCATTCCCTCTTCTATATGTAGAAAAAAAGGTACAAATGCCATATATAAATTAGCATTTAACATTATATTAATTAACGTGTAAAATTGGAATAGAATATTCAAAATATGCCTCCTTATACAATGTGACTAATAAATGTGACAATACAACAATGGAAATGATACAAAATCCCAGATCCTCATGATTTCTTCTGCTATAGGGACACTTACCTTCCTCATCACTCTGCGGCTGAGGAGTAGAGGGTGATTCTTCTTTCCATGTTTTGCGTTTTTTTGGTGGTGGTTCAGCCTTTGTCTTTGGCTGTTTTGCTTTGGGTTTCACTGAAGTAACTTTTGTTGTAACAGTTTTTGGCACTGAAGGATCAGGAACTTTAGTGACACTCATGCTTGGCTTACAGTGAGCAATTCTGTAAGTTGGAATAATTCAAAGAAACTATTACAAACTTAGTGTTTACAAGTCAAATTGATACACTTAGCTGATTAGTTTTCTTCTTTAGTTAGTTTTCTTCTTATAGATTTTCACACTTCATTCATTTGTACATTAAGATAATTGTTTAAACATCTAACTAGAGGGTCTAGATCAGGGATGGGCAAACTTTTTGACTCGAGGGCCACAATGGGTTCTTAAACTGGACTGGAGGGCCGGAACAAAAGCATGGATGGAGTGTTTGTGTGAACTAATATAAATTCAAAGTTAGATTACTTCACGTAGCCTTCTGGGAGAGCAAGAGAACCCTCCGCTCTTTTGGCTCTACGGGCCGGATAGAACAGCCGAACAGGCCGGATCCGGCCCCCGGGCCATAGTTTGCCCACGGCTGGTCTAGACAACGTTAGGTGCAAGTCTTAAATCTTCATGCCTATATTAACTAAAGAGTATCTCTAAACATAAATAGATTAAAATGTACTCTTAGCAAGAAAGACATCCCTAAAAATATTGGTCTGTAGATTATTGTCTAGAAAACATATATGATATCGATTCAAGGACAGAATAGAACTGATTTGATCAAAATGATGATCCTCTTAAACCTGATGCTGATTTTACCTATGTTGGGACTATAGTTCTCAAAAAGTTTTTTAAAAGTATAGCCAATGGCTTCTGGTGATGTAGTTTCAACACCCTTGAGAATCAGGTTGGGAAAAAAATGTTTAACCCATGAGTTAAGTTTGAGGATTGTTATGTTTACCTTCTCTATCCTTTGCAAGCAAATTGATTAAAAACTTTTACTTTCATATTTGATTAAACTTTGATTCCTGAAGCTTACATACAGTATGAAACTGGCTGAGTGAAAACTGGAAAGCAAAAATTTCCAGTTCCTCTCCAAGTTTTTAGCTTTTTAACAGCTCTTCATAATCTAAAGGAAGGTAAGTTTCTTTCTGAAACTATTCTAGAGCATAAAATACCAATAACTATTTTAGATAGTAAAATTTCAAAATAGTATCTATGGAACGAACATGTGCCTTTAACAAATTTAAAGCTAGTAATACCCCCCTCCCCATTAAATATAATTAAAAGACAGACCAAGGATCCAAGAAAATGGATTAAAATAAAATACCTTGCAGGCTGTACAAGTGAATTTTTTGGCTTCTTGGAACATACTCTGACATACTCTTTTTTGTTCGCATTTTCTATGAACTTCACATATACTCGTTTATACTTCAATTTTGCATCTCCAAAATATCCAAGATACTAAAAGGAAAAAGAAACATGTATTATGCTTGCCTTGTAGTTTATAAACTTGTAAGAAATTAAGAAAACAGGAAAAAATGGATGGATCTGGCATGTAACCCCAAATTAATTTAAATTTTATTAATAATTAGCTGTGTGCCAAGTAGCTTGCATACTCATTGGTGAGATAAAGAGGTAATGCCTATGAGAGATACTTTGCGACTTTTTAAACACTTTGCTAAGTGTTTCTTTAGTCAAGAGGCTTCTGTTGAAAGCACTAGAAAAGACTTTTGCACTTGTGTAACTCCTGCACACAAGCCTCTTCTGGCTAATGGAACAACTGGAGGGAAAATGAAGCAATTCAGCCATTTGATTTTTGAAGTATGGGGTGTTTAAGATGGCATAAAGCACCATCTGAAGTTCTTCACAAGCCCAATGATTATAACCCAGTGTAGTTAAGATTTCTTGACCACAAAAGTACTAAAAAGTACTTCTTAGTGCTAACTTCTGCAGGAGTTTTTGTTTTTCATTCTTTAAGACAATGTTTCTATTTTCAATTAATCCTACCCAATTACAATGAAAACAGTTAAATTCATTAATTCATTCCATTTATGTGGCTAACTATCTCAAGTATATAGCTCTGGGCAGACCACAGAAAGCAGCCATTAAAAAGTATACCATAATAGACCTGTTTTTTCTTCTTCTGTTCAATCATGTCTGATTCTCAGACTGTATAGGATAAGTCCCTGCAGTTTTCCTGGCAAGGTTTCACCCTTCCCCCAGAAGTGGTTTGCCATTGTTCCTTCCTAGGACTGACAAAAAGTGACTGGCCAAAGCTCATTTAACGGGCTTTATGCCTAAATCAGGACTAGAACTCACAATTTCATGGTTCCTGGCCTGATTGCCTTAACCACTACACCAAACTGGCTCACAGTATTAATATACAGTGTAACCATTTCACCACTTAATATGGTTGAAGCTGAATAACTACACTTACACTATTAGTAGCTGCAAATTCTCTTTGTCCATCTCGTACTTCAGGTACAAACTTTTGCAGCAAAGCCTTTTGAACTTTCCAGATGGCTGGAGGCTCCACTCCTCTTTTTAAAGCAGCCTAAAGGGACCAAAATGAAAAGCACTAATTCTGTTAGTATTTGAAGTACTTGTATGCATTTTAGACAATTTTTTTTCTGGAGGCATATATCAATGGTTCATCGTTTTATAAAAAATCTGTTTTAAATTATAACATAGTATACATTTCAATCCTTGTAACCACATATTATCCCACTAACCCATCAGTATAATGTGTCCAAAGTTCTTTGTGCATTTTATCATAGTCTTCTACTTGAACTTTTTCCATTTCAATTTTCAATAAAAGTTTATACATTTTAGCTATTACACGTTCATTATTTATACATAGTTCAACTTGAAATTCTATCTTCTGCTGCTCAATTCCAAATGTTCTGTTGACCACTTAATTCTTTCTCTTAATTTTGCATATGGAAACTGTTGAAAATAAATTCCTCTGCACTTAATTGCTGTTTTGATTTCATCCTATATCCTCCATGTTCCTAATGTAACAATTCTCAATAAGTTCAACATTTTTCTTTACCTACTGTTTGTTTCCTGTAAAATGTTTTTGTGCTGAGGCATTTTTGAGGACCGCCTGGGTTTATGTTTGTTCCATATTGCCAATAGTGTATTAATAATTCTTGAAATCTACATTAACTTTTAACTTTATTATGTCATAAGAACATACGATCCAAACCTCAGATTGTGCCCTTCTGAGTCTAAAATTCTCTTATTTCTCAGCAAAACCTATGCTTTCATTCAGTTCAAGTGGCAGGTATAAAATATAATTTAAAATCAGGCAGTCCCAATCCTCCTTGTTCCTTTGCATATTAATTTATATTTAACTCTTTTTCCCCCTTTGCCACACAAACTTATGGTAGTTATGTTTTTCTGCTACCTATTGTTGTGCATTCTGAAGTTGTTTTTGGTCTTCCAAGATTTTTTCCTATGAATTGGGAATGCAATAGCATACAAAGCAATTCAACCCAAAGAACTAACTCAAACATTGACTAAAACAGATGCTGTCAATCTACTACCACAAATGAGGTGTAGATACCACAAATGAGGTGTAGATTTATTCTTCTGACACATAATTCTTTTAAGTACCCTATGATTGTAGTACCATGACTGTTGACATCTCAATTTCAAGGATTTAGGATATCCAGAAAGAGAATACATATTTTACGAAGCAGTAACTATATTAAAGCTATAATGGACAATTCTGTGAATTTCAGACTTTCAGACCATCTGTAATACAAGCTCAAACTATCTAACTTAATGTTCCAACTCTTGAATTGCATGGCAAGGCAACTGGAACCCAATTTAAATATTCCTTGAACTGTTATAATTTTTTTTGTTTAAGAGCAATTTAAAAAATTTTTAAACCTAACTGCCACTGGTTTGCAACAACAGGACATCCCAATTCATTATTCCACAAACCATGAAAATAATTAGCATAAATTTATTTCTTTCAAATTCTGATGGAAAAAAATTATGGTACTTTAACAATAAATAAGATTAAAAAAATTAAAAGGCAGATATATGGTATACCTTTAGTGGTTCTATGTCTTCAATCTTCACTACAAATTCATCACGCTCTCTGTATATGCCTTCGCCATCACTGTCTCCATGGTCATCTTCAGTATATCCTTCTATTGCAACCAATGCTTGTGGTTTTGCTAACTGGTCTGTAAGAAGACTCTCCATTTCACATTGTGCTACACAGGTTTTCACCCGAGCATCTGCCACCGTAACAGTCATTTGGGAAGCTTCCTTCTTTACAACAGCATTAGTGATGGCTCGAGAATATGTTTTGTCCATTTCTAAAGCACAAAACAAACGCTTCAAGAATTTGACTTCATTTTCATATTTTTAACACAAATAACTTAAGCCTACAAATTACCACCAAGTGCAAAGTATTAGCTGCTCTGATTAACATTAGCCCCCAGAGTCACCTTGTAAGAGTGATAGGTGGCGTAAAAATTTAATAAATAAATTTGGCAGATTTCTCAGATTCTAGGAATCCTCTATATATTTCAGTTTTAAAAAATCAGTAGCAGTCACAAGAAAAAAACATTTAAAATTTACCTTGCCTTTCAAATAAAAGCAATGTATCCACATTTTTGATCTAGTCATGGAAAAATTATGTGCTGAAGATATTTAAATGACAAAAGCAAACAAACCCCATACAAATTTCTAAAAGTATACATTATATATATATATGCTACAGGCAAATCTAAAATTATTTGTAGAGGGTTTTTTTTTTAAAAAAAATCCTCATTTGGGTAGAATATTTAGATTTAATTTTAAACAAACAATTTTGGCAGTTTATAAAAAGTTTTTTTAAAATGCAAATTCTATATAACATAACTATTAACTGTTTTCGTTAAACAGCATTTAAAAGCACTCCTAACAAGCTTAAAAACTTAGTTACTTTCAAAATATGTATGTAACTCAAAGATAAAGAGAGATTTATTGATTATTGGACTAGTTTAAGTATATCTTTATTTAAAGCTACATTTAAATTAAAATCATATCTCTCATCACAAGTGTAATAAACTTTACCTGACTTTGTCTTTGTATCAGATGATGATAATGGAGAATATATGCTCTTTTGGTTGTTCCTCACATTATCTTTATCAAAAGAAAAAAAAGGCAGGGCTTCTGACTTTATCTTAGGATCTTCATAATTGTTCTTAATTGAATTTTCAGCAGAGCCATCAAAGGATGAAGTAGCTGTTGCTATCTGCGCTTTTGAGATTGGCAACTGACAAGGGGCTCTAGTAAGTGGGGTGACAGGTCTTCTTACACGATTAGGAACACGGACAGCAGGTGCTGAAAACTGCTGTCTGGGTCCAGATTTTAAGAAATCTAAAAAAGATGCAATAAATCCTGTTCTTACTTCTGGCTGCTTTTCTTCCACCTCTTTAATTTTCTGCCTCATTTTTTCTTGATGTTGATAAGTTTCATGACAGTTTTCAGGAACCGAAGAGTTGGCATCAATGCCTCTTGAATTTTGACGTTTGCACTGCCCACTTCGTTTCATTTGCTTCTGATTTGTATCAACTTCACTGACATTTTTAATTTGATTCTGTCCTCTGTCCTTCTGCTTTTGAGGGTCCTCTTCTGGTAAAAGTTGAATCCTGTCTTCCGTATTACTACCGTTTTCATTTCTTGGATGCTGCATAGATATTTGTTGCAGTGCAACTTCAGCATTGTCACTTGCCATGCTATAATCTGTTTTTGACACTGCAATCTCTTCATTTAGAGTCCTACTACTTGAAATAAGGTCTATATCTTTAATGTGTAATGTTCCATCCATATGAACATTGTTTTTAGCTTCAGACTCATTCTTGGTGCTGGACTGTTGCTTAACTTGACTAGAAACCTGTTCCTGACTTCTTTCAATTTCAACTGTTGTAATTCTAGTAGGAATACCTTGGGCAGAAATCTCAATGTGTTGTTGGTCAAGGTTCCTATCTTTTGTTTGTTCTGCAGTCACTGCTGTTAAATTTAGGGTAACATGATTTCCATTTAAAGAAATATTATTCACACTAAGTGGCTTTCCAGAAAGTGCAGGGGATGAGTTGAAACTAGGAGTCACGTGTCTGACATCTATTGTATGAAACTGAGATTTAGGACTACCTCCATTTTCAACTGACTGAATTTCTTCGTCATTGGCTGTCGATTTTGCAAATTCAGATGGTGTTACTCCACAAGCTGCAGCTGTGGCTGCCAAGATATCATCTACATTAGACAATATATTCCTTTCATCATTGAGAAGTACAGATTCTGGAAAACATACAGAACTAAGGGGAACAAACTGATTCTTAGATTCATGATTTGGCTGTCCAAAATGGTCTTTGGGTGTCAAATGATGTTGTAATGGCTTTGATGGTTCAGAAAGGTTAACTTTCAAAACTTCAGAGTGTTGCGAATGAAGCTGCTCCTGAGAATGCCTTCCATTACCTTGAATCATATGACCATCCACTTGTAGATACTGCTGAGAATTCATAATGTGTTGCACTTGTGGAACACTTTTTGTGTATCCTAAACCAGATTGCAATAGTGACTGCTGAAGCATTTGCAAATCACAGGGGGATTCCAGAAGTACCTGTGAAGTAGGCAAGCATAGCTGATGGCTGTGTCTTATGGGCTGAGTATGAAGCTGAGATGGTGAACTAACAGAATGAATCTGTTGCTCTGAGACTTTAACTTCATGTACCTTGTGCATAAGAGACTCTTGCTGACTAAGTTCTTTACTGTCTGCATTTACTTGTGCTGTTGACAGTAAACTACTTGCTTTTTTAATATCATGGTTAACTGTATTGGTAATATGGCTAATTTGTGTTACAGAGTTAACCATGGTTTCCTCTTTTTTTGACCCTTGAAAAGAAAGCCCAACAATTTGATCTTCAAGACGAGAGTTACTTCTTATTACACTTTGAGAGTAACGATTATCCGCTTTGGAAACTTTGTAAGTTGTATCCTGAGCATTAATCTCACCATCAGTAAGTCTCTGAGGAGAGGAATCAAGAGATGCTTGCTGCTGCAGTGCCTGAAAACTATGCATTGGGAACTGATCATCTTGTTTAGATGTTTGATACAAATTAGGATCAGATTTCCTTTTAATGTATGACTTTGTATCCGAGGAAGATCTGTTGTTCTGCAATGCTGGTGAATTAGGTGTTACTTCAAAAGGAGTTGACTGTACAACTGGCAAAAATTTCTGAGATTGTGGAGAGGATGATTCTTGTACCTGAGAATGCAATGAAATATAGTTCTGGGGAGGACTTGTAGTTGATAAGTTTTGAATATGAGAAGAAAATGTTTCTGAAGGACTAACAACTGACAAGACCTGTGACTGAGATGAATAGCTAATCTGTGGCTGGCTAACCGTTGACATACCCTGAGAATGACTAGAAGAATAATTTTCAGACTGGCTGCTCGAAGAAAGATTTCTTGTTTGCCCAGAGAAGGTATTTGAAACTGAGGTTAATACCTGTTGATCAGATGTGTATGGTAGTGCCTGGCTTTCGGATGTAGTAGCTTCTGATTGCCCAGCAAAAGGAAGTGTTTTGTATAATGATGGTAATTTCTCAATCTTGATGGCTGAGAATACTTGTGCATGACTAACAGGTGGCACACTCTGTGACTGTGTTGAAATATAATTTTGTGACTGACTAACAGACAGGAGACTAGGGAGCTGTGCTGTAGAATAGATTTGTGCTTGACCAGCTATTACAGAGTTCTGGTTCTGTGCAATTTTGGAATAACTTTGTGTCTGTACAGAAGGGGCTACACTTTGTGGTTTAGGTGTCTTTGTTGACCTCGTTGGTTGCTTTGTAGAACACTGTTTTGCCTTTGTAGTGGAAACAGATGGGAAACCTGGTGATGGAACTGCTGATGCATACGACTGAGCAAGCTCCACTGAAACCTGAGAGGTTTTCTGCTGTGGACCACTATTGCTCACCTGAGTAGCATCGCCAGCTGGGCTACAAGCTGATTGGCGGGGTGCATCCTGAAAATCAGATTCATTTGAACTTGGTAAATAGTTCTGTAGGGAATGCTGTGAACCAGTCAGTTGTGCCTGAACAGACTGTGTGTTTGAAGGCCGCTGATGGTGTTTAATTACACTACATTCACGCTGCAGTGCTCTTTCAATGGAGGCAGTAGAACCAGTAAACAGAGTTGAGTTATACACCTGTGGAGTCTGCTGAGCTCCTCCAAGTGACGAAGGCAAAAGACTGAACTGTGGCTGTAGGAGATGTGGTGCAGACTCTTGAGCAGAACGATATGTTGAAGACTGTGGTGGTATGCTGGTACTTAATACATAACTGCCCAGACGGTCAAAAGTCAGTGCAGGGGGAACTGTGCCTTGGGGTGTCTTGATTTGCAATAAAGGGTCATGAGCAGTTAGAAGCCCATTTGAGGTTGCACTAAAAGTTGTATCCTGAAGTGTTAAAGAAGGAGTAGTAACAAAGTTTCTACTGCTAAAAGCATTGGGATGTTGATAAACTGAGGTTGGTGGAAAGGTTCCAGATGTTGGCAGGGCTCCAGTAACAAAAAGCTCAGATGATGAATGCATGCCTGCTTTAAAAACACACACATAAAATGAGATGTAATCAGTCATTAATGAAAAAGGAAATATAAAAGTGGTGCTAATCATTTCATTTAGTCTTGAATTTAATCACAAAAAATATTTCATCTCAGTATTTGAAATGCACTCAAAGACTTGGTGCTAAGTTCTCTATAGATTTTGAATTTACATGATATTTAGCAGGCAGTACTGAAACAGTGTTTTCAATTACTTTATCCCATGCTAAGAAGACTGGTGGAGAGAGGATGAAGCATTTTGTCCTTAACATAGCAATGCAGAGGGATATATTAGACCAACCATGATTAAAAATTTATACAGTCCAAAAACTCAACTGACTTCATAAATCCTAATCCCACCTTCAGAAACAGGGTAACAACAATAGTTTCAGAATCTTGGCAATGCTAGGTAAGTTGCTTTACTGCAAACATAAGAAAATCATATATACTCATGACCCGGTCACCTCCCGAATTGATTAACTTGCCCTATATGAGGCTGCCCTTGAAGAGTATCCAGAAGCTAAGCTGATGCAAAATTGTCTGCATTAATAGCTTCCTTCTTACAATCATGTTTTTATTTATGTTCATTGTTTTAACTTGTTTTATAGAATAAAACTTAATCGCTAGTTTTATTATACAATGCCTAGAATCAGTTCGTGAGAGAGGGCCGCATAAATCTGACAAATAAATAAAATCCTATATGTTTGTTTGTCCCAATGTTTAATACTTAAGCCTTTTCTTCCCACCCTTGTAATCAATGGACTTTTGATCATCCTTTTCCCAACCTGGAGCTAGGAAGGCATCTGATCATTGCTGACATTATGATTCACACCAGCCTTTGTTGCATTGGTTTCTATTTTGACAGTTTCAGCTATTAAAGGTTATTTTATAAGAGACAGGAATCTTTCCCATCCCATTGAAAACTATCTTTTTTGCTTCACATTTTGTTATGTCACCAAATAAGTAGAATTATGCTAAATATATTCCCGCAGTAGAATGCATTGACAGTTTTACGATTTCTTCATCTGTTTCCACCATCACAAATTTTCTTAGCTGTCTTCTCTCTAGAATAATCCTCCAAGCCTACATAGATCATATTTCTATGTAGATAATAAGGCTAAAGATAGAAATAAACAATGATCCCCAATCCAGTGAAGTAAGTCTTCCCTGCATAGTAGAAGCTTCCTATTCAGAGATGAATGGCTCTAGATCTAAGCCAATGTTATATAATTTTTACACAGAGATATATTGATATGATTACCAAAATATTAGGGAAATGTCACCTGGTTGCCATGTAGGTGCTCTAAATTGTGGTAAAAGGGTTGTTCCCGAAGAAACAGTCGGAGTATTGCGAGATTCAATTGCAGAGAGAAAATTCATGACTGATGTTTCTTTAGTGTTGCTATTGCTACTGTGTGTAGTATTATCAAAAATTCCAGGAAGACCTATAAGAAAAAGTACATCACATATGAGCTTTATACTAGATATACTTCTGCACTTAAACATCTGATCAAAATATTCAATCACAACATTGTAGTTGAGTTTTGATAATGGCCAAAAAGCTCTATTACAATGTTCTGACAGTTTACTTAACAATACAAGTTGCTGAAAGTAATAAAGAGGGGAAATATACAATAACATTACCAAGTATCTACAGACACCTTCATTTATGTTGTATTTAGCGCACTATTAACTGAAGGATGAAGGGAAGGAAAGAACGGGCAATTTTCACCAATTCCACCCTTCTGTAAATCCCCATGCTTAGAGCTCCAGGAAACAAAGTGCAGTCAGAGAAATTTTTCCCTCCCAAACTTTTTAGCAGGTATAACAGGTATATCAACATATATCTCAACAATTCTCCTGAAATGTATTCTATCACTTGTCAGCTCTCAACTATTTTAAAAGAAAGGCATCTATTTCATAAATTATTATTACCAGAAGGATGGGGTGTGGTAGTGTACACAGGAAGCTGCTGAGAAGCTGTATATGTTTGTCTAAGAAGATCCGCTTCAGAGTGTGATGAATGTCCACCTCCATAGTTTAAACTTCAAAAGGCAATTAAAAAGAAAGACAACACACATGTAGATGAAAATGTCAATTAACCAAAACATAGTGAGAGAGATTAATATTACAAGTTTAGACTTTAATGGTTGAGCAGTGACTGATCCTCAAGAGTACAGAATATTGGAATTTAGGACACAAGTATTGTAACAAGTCTAAAATAGAAAATGACTGCCTTTTTATATTTCAGAGTAATTTGTAAGGTATTATTCTACTATTCTGCATTGCTAAATTTATGAATATCCCAGTTTTAATAGTGTTGCAATATGTGTTACTACACACACCTACCAGTGGTGGAATTCAAAAATTTTTTTATTACCGGTTCTGTGGGTGTGGCTTGGTGGGCGTGGGGTGGCTTGGTGGGGGAAGGTTACTGCAAAATCCCATTCCCTCTCCACCCCGCTCACCTGCTTTTCAGCTCCGTTCTCCTGTGCTGGGCAACAAAAGAAGACCCAGCTGATCAGCTGGGACACGGTAGGCAGAGAATAGATGGGGGTGGGGCCAGTCAGAGGTGGTATTTGCCAGTTCTCCGAACTACACAAAATTTCCACTATCAGTTCTCCAGAACTGGACAGAACCTGCTGCATACCTCTGACACACACACACACACACATTTCTAAAATGTTATGCATACAGGATCTAGAAAACATTCATAGGCAAATCTCCTTTTCAAACCAGAAATATACTTCTGACTTCACAAGGTAGCTTTAGAAAGCATTGCTAGGTCTGAAAAACGTGAAAGGACCCATGGCCTTCAAGCAAGAGGAAGGATTTTTCTTGGTAATACTTCCATTTTGAAAGACACTCAAGACTCTAGAAGCAAAATACAGAGCAAGCCCCAATCAGTCTTTAGATCTCGAAGCAGAAGAAAGTGAGATGTTTTTGATCCTTGTAGGTTTTCCATCTCAGAAGCAGATTCAAACCAAAAAGCCCCTTTCATGCGTTTAAAGGAGAAGACTATGTCAAGTGCCTCCAATGTTCACTGCAATTGTGAAATATTCCATGTTTTCTCCGAGGTTTGTCAAGATATACCAAACTTTGGACGGAGACCTGGACAAAGCAGCATTTATCACAGGAGTAAAACTATTAATTCTGCATATGATAAACCATTTATCTATGTGCAGTCTGCATTCCTGTGAGTGTGTAAATTATTTCAGTATATATTATGAAGGCAATTTCTCTTTTAGGGACATGATCTTGTATAATAAATCAATCACAAAAATTCTATAAAAGTGCTCCATGCATATAAAAAATTCCCCTTAGGAAGCTTATATACATGAAACTACAGCAAAGTGATCACCTTTTTATCTTACCATATATACAGGTTTGAAAGAATTATTTCAAAAGTCATAGTCATTAGATGGCTGTATGGTTTCCCAAATAGACAAAACACTTGTTTCAAATCCCAAAAGTGATGCTTAGTTCTCCAAACAATTAAAAAAGTAAAATTTAATGGCAAATATAAAAAACAATATTCCACACAGTATTATTTAGGAACAATCCTAATTAAGAAAAAACTTAAAAGTAAATATCATTCAAATCTAAATCTTCATTGTTATATAACTATAATTTCCATATTAAATGGTTTTTTTACTACTAATGCACAGAAGCATGACTGTCATATGAAAGAAAAGGGGCTGTCATAACATAGGTATCATCCTTTGCATTTGACAATATTAAGTCCCATGGCACAGATGTATTCTCTTCAATTATGGCAAAATACCAACGCCCCAAATTTTGTTAAATACTGCCACTTAGTTGACATACTAGCATGCATTTCTACTGCAGTAGTTTATATCAAAATTATATTAGATCAAAATTTTCTCTGACAATAGTCTTCCATGTACAGTATATATGATTAAGCCAGGAACTTATAATTTAAGTTAGGCTATATTAGCTGGCACAAAATCATCACTCCCTATTTCATATTTTGTTTATGCAACTATATAAACTAAACAAAAAATTACTTCTTGAGGCATGCAAGTCTAAATTTACAGATCAGTGTGTCCATATAATTTAAGTTTTCATTTAATGTTAGCTTACATATATTATTTCAGCACACAGCTTTTTGTACTCAATACAAAAAGAAGGTAAATAAGGGAAAGGGAAAGGACAGATATAGGAGGTGGAAAGAGGGTTAAATCAACAAAGACACACACACATACACACACATTTAAAATATGGTCTCAGAAAGCTAACGCTTAGAATGAGTTGAGTTTTTGATAATGGATGCTAAGAAAAACAAGCAAGATTTTGGATATGTTCAAAATAAAAGGAAGAGGAAAATAATCACTATACCAACTGTTTGGGTATAAAGAAAACGTAGTACTACCCTTATTTTAACTCAGATTTTTCTAAGATGACTAAATATTTCACCTAGCAGTTGTGAAATCAGAATAAAGCAGCAGGATACAAGTCCAAGACTGATAGAAATGTTTATTTACTTTGAATGAATTTAGAACTTAAGGGTCAAATGAACTGCATTCCAGAAGTGCAAAGTAATCAAATGTTTATATTTCATTTCTGAGAATCCCTGGGAGAAAATATCTCTATATGAGGAAAAAAGAGAAACAAGGGAAGTACAAACCTGTCACTCTGACACTGATATGTTAAAAGATGTAAAACTTCAAAATAATTCAACTATCAATAATGCCATAACTGTTCAAGAACAGGTATTATCAGATTATAATCATTTTAAAACATTTTAAACAGCAATTTACTTAGCAGTTTGTGGAAATGTTATAATCATGAAATATGTTGATTTCAGCAAACATTTGACCAATTATCCCATTACATTCTGATCACCATTGAATGTTGATTGGATGATATGCAATCCAACAGCTGACTAAAAATGGTGCTAAAAATCTACGCCTCAAACATTCCTGATCAAATTAAAATAAAGTACTGGTATCAACTGGGATGATACAACAGTAAGAATTCTTCAACTTTGCTATTAATATTTCAGATACCTGCTTATCAGATGACACACAACTAGTCAGAACAGTTAATAATCTAGAAGCCAAAAACAAAATTCAAAAAAATTATAACGGATTAAAGAAAAGGACTGAAAATTATAGAACAAAATGGAGACAAATGAAACATTCTTCAGTGACAAAATTAAAATTAAAATCAGAGAAACAGAATGGAGGCAACCTAGTTTAGGAGTATTATTTGTGATCTTGGAATAATAGTTCATTTTATATATGCTAAACAGGGATCGCCAACATCCGAAGACAGATATGGCACAAGAAGAAACAGGGAACAAGATCTGGGTACCAACACACAGTTCTTATTCTTGATCTACTTTTATTATATTTGACTTGTTATGAATTACCTCTATATATGTGTATATATAGGCATATACATCTATATTATTTTATCCCACCTTTATTATTTTTATAAATATCTCAAGGTGGAAAACATATCTAATACTCCTTTCTCCTCCTATTCTTCTCACAACAACTCAGTGAAATGTGTTGTGTGGAGAGAAAGAATGACTGGCCCAGTTTCCTAGCTGGCTTTCATGCCTAGGGCAGGACTAGAATTTTATAATCTCCTAATTTCTAGCCCAGTGCCTTAACTACTAAACTGGATTTTATATACGTATAATTTAATTCTCCTAAACATTTTAATAATTTTCCACTCTTTTTCTCAGCTATTAAATTAATGTAGACAGTTAATTATAAAAGTATGTTGAGAATTTCTAATACTAAAAACCCACACCACAAATGTGTTTTGGTATGAATAAAAGACTAAATAGGTTAGAGAAATGCCCCCCAAATAAAAATGTGTATGTCTTCTTAATATTGCAGTGAGATGGGTATTTGGCAGAAGTTATGTAGTAATAGTCTGAACAAGAATAAAGAAGATAACCCTAACTGCATCTAAATAAAACCAATTGGAACATTTTTTTTCTGAATTAAGTCATATGCTTTCTATCTTCATTTCAATTAAAAGAGAAGAAAAACATCAGCATCAGACATATTCTAAGTAAAGGTTTACATAATTGAGTCAGTAATTTGCTGGCTATGATGATTTATTATTTTGCAGAAATGAGGCCAGAGGGGAAAAATAGCCTCTATCTGAAGACTGAACTGACCATACAAAAATTCTGTGTTTTTAATGAGTTAATTTTTATTCACTTTTGCAATACATTCCTGAAGGACCAAATCATCGGCTCAAATGCACACAATAACTTTATCTCTATGTACCTCTACCAGCACAAGGAGGGAGTTGTATAGTAATCATAACTATTTTAGAAACAATGATAAACAATACATAAGTTGGGAAAAATGATAAACAAAAATTTTACACTAAAGTGGGCAACTAATATATCAATCCAATATCTTCTCTCACAACAAAACATATAAATGCTTAAAGAACAGAACAAAACATATCTATTACCATCTGATTGTATTAATCTTCTGTGCTTAGTAAATTAGAACTACTGAAAGCTGATGGCTTTAACATACTGGGGGTGTTCTTATTTTGAGGCAAAATATAAGGCAGATTTCAAGGAACTTAAAAAAAACACATCTGAATCTCCATAACACATAAACCAAAACACTGTGAATCAAAAATCAAAGAATAAATGTAGAATTTAACAATAGTCACTGAAGTTTCAATCTATCAAAGACATTACACCACAAAGTCAATGCCTGATAAAAAAATAGCAAAGGAAAACAATATGTTATAGAAACTGAATATGAAGAGTACTATAAGAATAAGTTAACTTGTGTCGAGAATAAAAAAACATTAAGACATCAGCAATTAGTAAAGTAAAATTTCAGAAAAAGCATGAAATGTCTCATTCAGAATTAGATGTTTCAAATGTATCATTTCTTAGTTTTGACAGAACCAAAGCAAATATAAAGAGGGTTGAATCTAGAAAAGAATATGAACAATGCTTGATGATAAAAAAAATTCTCTGCTATTTTTCTACAAACTATTTGTTATGATCAAGAGATTGTCTGGAATGCTACCAGCTGAGCCACAGGGGTCTTAGAAAGACAAAATTCAGTATGACTGCCATGCTGCTTATGCACCTCTCACTCTCAAAACCCACTTTTTAATGTAATCTGTAACTTGGAAACATCCTCTGTTTTTCACTGTACTGTTTTTCACAAGCAGTCTTCCCACAGGATGAACTAACTAGAGAGGGCTTTAATGTTTCTTAACAAAAACACTAATTTATATAAACCACACTAAGTACTAAGTTAGCCAAATCCTCTCATGGTTTAAGTCATGCAATAATACTTTCTAAATTCATCAGCTCTCACAGGGATGAACATTTTTTTTATGTACTGAGAATTTAAGGAAGCAACCAAAACATATTTTTGTGGAATGGAAAATACTAAATCAAATGTAATTTATTTAATTTTGGCTTCATTTGCTGTGATAACCTTGCCATTATGGTTACATCTTAATACAATTATTTCCAAATAAATATATATAGGATGAAAGTTAGATAGCAGTGCTATGTGAACTTTGCGAGTCAAAATTCCTAATGTCAAAGGATGAAGACAGATATGATTGGGTTTGCTGGAATGTTGTGGTCTATGGCATAGTTCTTCCTAATGGGGTCCTTCAGGCATTTAGCTTGGCTGCCTGTTTCTGCAAACTTAAATTCTCAGTCAGTTGGACCCATTTCCCATAGAAAGGAAAAAAACACAGGGATCTCTCATCTCTCTTTCCCTCCCCTTTCTCCCTCTTTCTCTTCCCCTTCCTCTTTCCCTCCCCTTTTTCCTTTCTCCTTCTTTCCCTCCCTTTCTTCCTTTCTCCCTCTTTCTCTCCCCCTTTCTCCCTTTTTCTTTCCCTTCCCCTCTTTCTTGCTCTTTCTTTTTCCCCTCTTTTCCTCCCTCTCTCCCTTTCTCTTTCTCTCTCTTTCCCTCCCCCTCTCTTTCTCCCTTTTTCTCTTTCTCTCTGTCTCCCCCGCTGTCCCTAGGGTGAGGGGTGGGGGAAAGGAACCTCTGAACTGGTGCTGGGTGGTGAGAATCTGATGTCCGGAGGCCAACGAGCCACGTGCTGAAGACCAGATGGCTGGTGGGGAGGTGCAGCAGCAGGGTGGATGGACTGATACGTGTGGGAGATCGCAGCATCAGAGCCCTTCCCAGGTGTTCCCTGGCCCGAGAGGGAGTGGGGGGGAACTTCTGAACGTTTATACAAATTTAAGATAAAATTGAAGTGCAAATGTCTCATACAAAACATACATTAATTTAGGGCTCATGAGTAAAAGTTGTTCATTCTGATGCATAATATATTCTGTTGTATCATACAGATTTATATCCAGCACTTAGTCCTAATTCTTTATTGTATAAATGTAAATAATTTTTAGAAATTGAAATATAGGATTCCTCAACAAATACATAATCCATCCTCTAAAGTCTGGCACATCAACAAAAAAGTTCACTCTTAACTTTTATTTTAGATTTTACAAATCAACTCAAAGTATCAATTTTCATCAACCTCTTATTATGGATGATTGCACATAAATAATGAAAACAAAGTGGTGTCATTAATTCCGTATTAGTGTCTACTCTTGAAAGGGCAGAGACAAAAATTAAACTAGAAATGTCCATCAGGAACTTCTGAACTGGTGTTACCTCCTGCCTCCGTGCATCGAGGAGGCGAAGCAGCTGTCAGCGATGCCCTCAGGTGAAGATGTTGCAAGGGGGAGGCTCGACACCTCCCCTCAGAAGCCGCAAAGTGCTCACCACCCCTCTGGCACCAGATGCCAGATAGATTTATAATCAGATATCACAATATAAAAATAACTTAAAAGTTTTATAGAAATAATATAAGTAAATGAAACTGGAAGACTATAGAACCCTAGGTCTAAATCCTAACCAGCCATTAAATATACCACAAATGTTACTATTTTTTTACGGGATTATACTTTTTGATAATATTTGTTGTGAGAACTGAACTTTCATGTGCATTATCCACAGTTTTGTGGAAAAAATACAAGATGCAGATATTAGAGAAATAACTTTATCAAATCCCACACTAAGTTTCACTTATTTTTCATGTGATTTAAATTCTATTCACAATTTCAAAGCAAGCTGTGATCAAGAATAAACATTCAATTAAATATTTCAATGCAACTAATTATGTAGCTTTCCTGAATATGCAATTAAACACAAAGTAGCCACAATTTTAGTAGCTTTGCATTTTTTCTTTTCTCCATATATTGCACAAATTGTCTTGAATGCTGAAATATAGGAATACTTTAATATCCAGCAAAATTAACACACTTTATATTAAAAAAGTAAAGATTAATTAATTCAGAAATACTTGTAGTGGAAACTGGCTTGCTTCATTCTGATAATTTCACAATGAAAATTTAAAAATGAATTTCAAATAATAATCAGGGTTTTTTTTTACTAACTTTCAAAGAATCAGATTTTTTTAAATCCTGGAATTTAAAATTATGCTATGCAAATCTTCAAGTGACTACAAATTTTCTTCATAGCAATCTAACTGCAGAACATGAAAGTAATAAGTGACATAAAAATAAATATCTGCTTATTTTACAGTCTTAACCACACAGCACTGCAGTAACTGAGCTAATAGAGATTGATGTTTGGCAAGTATACTTTGAAATAACCATGTGGTTCAAAAGCTTATCTCCATCTTGCCTTCTAGGATCTCAAATGGTATCAGCCAATGTAGAAGTACCATATTAAAAAATAATCGTAAGCACCTAGTGAACTCTACAGTGACACAATTATGAAATGGGAAAACTATATATAATCACACATACATATACACTGATCCTGGATAAATTGCTCTCTGGTTTAACAAATAACTTCTTTAATCTGCTTATACTTCAACATTCATATTTGTCACTCAAGTTAAAGTTTTTAAAACCCCAAATAGATATTTCAGTCAATAAAATGATAAAGACTGGTATCAACACTAAACTATGAGAGCCAATAGTAAACTATGGTCTGTTGAATAATGACTGAATTCACATTAAACTGAACCATATATCAGAGTTTATAAGTCATAGGAATTGAATTTACTGCCCCAAAACAAACCCACACTGTTCAAAACAAATCCCCAAACTAAGTCACAGGTAGATTTAGCATGTTGTGTGGATCCAGACAAGGTAAATGGCTAGGTTTCTACATAGCACCAATTTATATTGTGCACAATACATTATAGCCATTGCAGTTTGGGCTCAGCAAATATTGTGAGTCTGGCTACAGGTAGTCAACTTATAATCATTTTAGTGACTGTTTGAAGTTATAACAGCATTGAAAAAAATGACTTATGTCCGTTTTTCACACTTATGACAGTTGCAGCATCCCTGTGGTCAGATGAACAAAATTCAAACACATGGCAAGTGGCTCATATTTCTGATGGCTGCAGTATCCTTGGTCATGAGATCCATCTTTTGCGACTTTCTCACAAGCAAATCAATGGGGAAGCCAGATTCACTTAACAACCATATTACTAATTTAACAACTGCAATGAGTCACTTAATATAAGTGTGGCAAGAAAGGTCATAACATGGGGCAAAACTCTCTTAACAATTGCCCTGCTTAGCAACTGAAATTTTGGACTCAATTGTGGTTGTAAGTTGAGGACTACCTGTACTATCATTCAGATTGCACTGTCCATACTTAATACCCAGAATTGTTGAATGCCCAGAATTGTTCTTTCATCTATAGTATGGAATCTAAATTCAATCATTTACACTTAAGACAACTAGCAACCAAATAAGTCCACAGGATCATTCATCTCAAACAGGAAACTAAAGTGCTGGATGGAGCTAAAGGATAGGAAGGAACAAGAGATAACAGCCTTGGTGTATTTTAAGAGGGAGGGGGCTTAGAATTCTTTTTAACAACAGTCTAGTAACTGTTGTTGAAAAGAATTCTAAGCCCCCTCCCTCTTAAAACATAAAATAGCTTAGTGAGACTTACAGGTGAAACTCAAAAAATTAGAATATCATGCAAAAGTTCATTTATTTCAGTAATGCAACTTAAAAGGTGAAACTAATATATGAGATAGACTCATTACATGCAAAGCAAGTTAATGCAAGCTGTGATTTGTCATAATTGTGATGTGTATGGCTTACAGCTCATGAAAACCCCAAATCCACAATCTCAGAAAATTAGAATATTACATGCAATCAATAAAACAAGGATTGTACAAAGAACAATATCGGACCTCTGAAAAGTATAAGCATGCATATGTACTCAGTACTTGGTTTGGGCCCCTTTTGCAGCAATTACTGCCTCAATGCAGTGTGGCATGAAAGCTATCAGCCTGTGGCACTGCTGAGATGTTATGGAAGACCAGGATGCTTCAATAGCGGCCTTCAGCTCTTCTGCATTGTTCGGTCTCATGTCTCTCATCTTTCTCTTGGCAATGCCCCATAGATTCTCTATGGGGTTCAGGTCAGGTGAGTTTGTTTGTTTGTTTGTTTATTTATTTATTTAATGAATGATGGGATTTATATGCCGCCCTACCTCCCGAAGGACTCGGGGCAAGCTCACAACTATAAGAAGACATAGAATACAAAAATTAAAATTATTAAAAAATATTAAATCCCAACAATAATTTAAAACCGGCATATAAGTTCAAATAATAAATAAATTAAAAAAACCCACAACAATAAAACCAACAAGCCAAAATAAACGCCCCTCAGTTCCAGATGGGCCTGCTGGAAGAGCCATGTCAGAGATGGCGACAGAAGGATTGAAGGTCAGGGGCCAACTTTTTGCCAACTCAAGGGCAGCTGGTTCCACAGTGTTATTAGGCTCCCACAGAGAGAGGCTCTCCCCTGGGTCTAGCCAGGCACTGTCTGGCCTACAGCACTAAGTAGTCCTGTCTGTGGGAACTTTCAAGCTGGGAAATAAGCTGCCAGCAGTGATGATCCTGCATACCATGGCTTCAGCCATGAGAGCTTTATAGGCAATTACCAGCACCTTGAACCTCATGAGGAGGGAACAGCGGTAACAATGCAGCTCACTTGGAGGTGTAATATAAATGGGAGTATCAGGATATTCCCATCACAACCCGCCTCAGCCTGGGCATCTGCACCAGCCAAGCCTCTGAGTGGTCCTCAAGGAGGGCAGCCCCATGTAGAAACATTGCAGTAGTCCACATGGGAAGTGCCCAGTGCATGAGTAACGTGCTCGTGGGCATCTCGGTTTGCTGGCCAATCAAGCACAGTAATCCCACGGTCATTGAACCAGGTTTTGGTGCTTTTGGCAGTGTGGGCAGGTGCCAAGTCCTGCTGGAAAATGAAGTCAGCATCCCCATAAAGCTCGTCTGCAGAAGGAAGCATGAAGTGCTCCAAAAGCTCCTGGTAGACGGCTGCGTTGACCCTGGACTTAATGAAGCACAGTGGACCAACACCAGCAGATGACTAAATCAACACAAACTGTGGAAACTTCACACTGGACTTCAAGCATCTTGCAGTCTGTGCCTCTCCATTCTTCCTCCAGACTCTGGGTCCTTGGTTTCCAAATGAGATGCAGAAGTTGCTCTCATCAGAAAAGAGGACTTTGGACACTGAGAACAGACCAGGTCTGTTTTTCTTTAGCCCAGGTAAGAAGCTTCTGACATGGTTTGTTGTTCAGGAGTGGCTTGACAAGAGGAATACGACATTTGAAGCCCATGTCCAGGATCTGTCTGTGGTGGCTCTTGATGCACTGATTCCAGCCTCAGTCCACTCCTTGTGAAAGGCCCCAACACTTTTGAATGGCCTTTTCCTGACAATCCTCTCCAGGCTGCGGTCATCCCTGCTGCTTGTGCACCTTTTTCTTCCACACTTTTCCCTTCCACATAACTTTCTATTAATGTGCTTTGATACAGCACTTTGGGAACATCCAACTTCTTTTGCAATTACCTTTTGAGGCTTTCCCTCCTTATGGAGGGTGTCAATGAGGGTGCACAACTGTCAGGTCAGCAGTCTTTCCCATGATTGTGATTCTTACTGAACCAGACTGAGAGACCATTTAAGGGCTCAGGAACCCTTTGCAGGTGTTATGGCTTAATTAGCTGATTAGAGTGGGACACTTTGAGCCTAGCATAGTGCACCTTTTCACAATATTCTAATTTTCTGAGATTGTGGATTTGGGGTTTTCATGAGCTGTAAGCCATAATCATCACAATTATGACAAATCACAGCTTGCATTAACTTGCTTTGCTTTGCATGTAATGAGTCTATCTCATATATTAGTTTCACCTTTTAAGTTGCATTACTGAAATAAATGAACTTTTGCACGATATTCTAATTTTTCGAGTTTCACCTGTAAGCCTGACCTCATGCAATATGGAGTGTGAGATAGAAAAATTAAAAAGGAACATGGGTTGAGCATATGGAGTAGAGCATATGGAGAAGAGGGCTTGAGTGACTAGCTGAACTTTCTTACCAATACACTGAAACAATCTGTTGCAGATTCTATTTTCTTCTTCTAGGAATGGCCTCAGGGAGTCAACTGTCAAACTAAATGCAACCTGGATCATTAAACAAACAAGATATGAATAGCTATAAAACTATGGAACTTTCTGAATCACAGTTTTTTTTAACTTTTTTGGTTTAAGCTTTAACCAGAAAATGGCCATATAACTAATAAAAAGATAGGACCACCGAAGGTCTAAAATAATAAAGCCATTCATCTTGCTTTCTGGAAAATTGTTGCGAGGTCTATTTGTTGGTGCCCTATCACAGTTGACTAAATCACTGTCTCCTAAGGGCAGCATTATTTTCAACCTAAGGAAAGAATATGTGCAAAAGAAATAAAGTAGGGTAGATGGTTGCTGGTTCCACAAATTATCTAAAGACTTTGTTTTTTTTAATCAGCCATAATGTGGCTTGGTTTTGATTTAGCACAGTGTGTAAAGCCAGAATGTGTCACAACTTGGTTGTGGATATGTGCCTTAGTCATACTGGCTAAGACTGATAGGAGCTGGAAACAACATAAGGAGAATGACGTCATCCACTCCTGATTTAATTCTACAACGGATTGTAACTGAGATATACATATTTTTAGAATAAGCTGAAGTTGAAACATATATGGAAGACAGAAACTACAGGAAAGTAACCTAAATCTGCTAAAACATAATAATTAGAGTCTGTGATACATTTTATACAATTCTCCCAAACAATCCTCTTGATAGCAACAAATTGTTAATGTAAACCTACCATTTTCAGCATCACAGTTTATTAGGGGATAAAGCTTCATAAAACAAAACTCTTCCACCCTCATCCCACCTTATACAAAGAAAATGCTATAATTTTGTATACAAGCTGTTGTATACAATTCTTCCCAATTTTTTTCTTGTTCCTTACAATTGTAAAATGGGCTATTGGTTTGGAAGCAAAACAGGACAATCAGCAAGAGACAAGTCTTTCTGATACATGGGAAAATATTCAAGGTATGTAGAAATACATGTCATTTAAATATTGATTTCTCAAGGGAGAGGCGATGTAGAAAATGATGTCCTTCTGTTCATATGGCATTCTGGCTAAATACATGTAGTGCATAAATGCAAATTATTAAGTCATTAATTGCTTTATTTGCTATGACAGTCCTGCTCCCCCTGTGTTATCAGGTGGGAAACTTGAAACAAGTTATTACATGGCCTTCTCCTTGTGTGTGACTTTCTGAACTCATCAACCAGCATAGAAGAGCTATTGTATCAAAATAATGAGGGCAGCTTCAAGTCTGTGCATGATACTTCTACATATTCTTCAATTAAGGGACTTTCTGAAATCATTACGTGCATACGGAATGAATTAGAATTAAAATTTGCTTTTATAGTGTTTCTGAGGGTGGGCTGTGGGCAAAGCAAGGCAGGTTTTAAGACAACAATTGAGGCTTGAGTGGTCCCTAACATGGGCCAATAATCAATATCTATAAACTATTTTCTTGAATAACCTGAATGATACATTCTGAAATATTAAAAGAGCTCACTATAGATCAGTTTACTGCAATAAAACTATACAAGGAAAAGTTAATAAAATCTAGGATTGAGGTAAGCTGATGAGTGAGATTTCTTCCAGATATTCTGAGTCATCTTTCCCATTAATCTTCACATTAGAATAAAATCTTGACTCTTTAGTCGGGAACTGACTGGTTCTTCCCCAGAAGAAATGAACAGATACTGTATAATCAACATTAAGAAATCATTCCCCCCCTTTTCAAAAATGTTTTCCTCATTGCTTCGGACAGCTTTCTGTTCCACCTTCTCACCTTGCAGGTGAGCCTTTTTGTACTTCTTCATATTTTTTTTAATCCTGCCTTTATTACTTTTACTTTTATTAAAAACTCAATGGAGCATACATACACAATTCTCCTCCTTCCTCCTATTTTCTCTACAAGTCTGTGAGGTAGGTTGGTCTAAGAGAAAGTAACTGGCCAAAAGTCCCCCAGTTGGCTTTCATACCTAAGGTGGAATGAAAACTCAGTTTTGTTAGTTTCTACCCTGATGGACTAACCATTGGACTACCTGCACAACTGCCTACTCCTTCAGTGAAATGTGGTTTTTTTTGCTTTGGGCTATTTATATTTTGCTACATTTTATTAAGTTAAACTACAAAAAAAGTCTTCTCAAAAGTGACATAGCTGCAGAACAGGAAGAAAGAATATACAGATCATACAAGCCATCAAAGAATAACTGAAGAAACCAAAGCTAATTTAATTTTTGCTCACCTACAGGCTTAAAGATTTATTGTATTTTTGTTGTTATTTTATACTTACTGTACACATTAGGGCTCCTTACAAATCACTGGTAAACGTGTAACATCTCTTAAGAAACAACAATGATTCTTTCTTAAACATGTTATTACATCTATATAATTATAACATGTTATATACATCTATATAATTTCATAGTTTAATTTTTTTTACTTCATGTCTCCAAGATGAGAAAGCCAATTCCTATTCTATCTGATAAAATATCCTTGGAAAGTATCCCATCAAGTATTCTTTGTGTTCATGTCCTAGCCCTGGGAGGCGAATATTCTTAAGCAAGTTTCAGCATGAATCAAGTTTTAAAGCATAGGCTTCGGAACCGCTACCTATAAAAAAGGAGGGAAAAGTACAAACTGGCAAAATAAGACTGAAAATGATTTTTAAAAAGGTACTGGGAATCAGTAACAATGAGCTCAAACCAGTCTCCAAAATTAGCAATCCCCATCCCTGGCTACCACCTTATAGCCTGGCAAAATTCTATTTTCAAAGGGGAAGGCCCATTTTACCCTTGTTTTGTATGCTCTAAAATTTCAGTTAATCAACGGAGCCACAACTTCCTTAAAGACTTCTTTAAGGGGCTGTTCTCCATTACTACGCTATATTAATACATTGGAGGGGGGTGTACTTAGGCTTCCCAGTTTTTCCCAAAGACCTCAAAAATGCCTTCCCTAGGCAACGCAGGAAGTAAACATGAACTCTTGAACCTGAACGGCCTGCCCCACAAGCACCTTGGAAGCAAGAGGAGGAGGAGGCCAAGAGCTTTCCCTCATCCCTCTGCATTTGCAGTGGCGAGGACACCCTGGAAATGGGAGGAGGGGAAAAGGGGGCTTCTGTCAGGCTGAACTCTTTCCCCGGGTGGGCGTGAAGACCGCTTTCCCAGACCGAAACAGCGTGCGTGATGGTGGGGAAGAGAGGAAAAGCGGGTCTCGGGGTTTCACGGCAGCCACGAATTCCCCAGCGTCTTTCCTCTGTCGCACCACGCAACGCCTCCTGCTTTCATTGTCCCTAAAATTCCCTCCACGCGCAGGTCTATCTTGCTACGCCCCTCTAAAATCCCCGCTTGAGCTCCGAGCAAATGGGGACCCTACTGGCGGGCCCAACCCCGGAGACGCGCCCTCTCTCTTCTCCCGGAGACCACTCTTCTCCGTCCCACGCCACGCCACGCCACGCCACGCCACAGAGCAAGGAAGCCGCCCAGCCTGGGAGGTGGCGAAAGCGTCGCGAGCAGGTCCCGTGGGCGCGCGAGGGAAGGCAGGCCTCGTCTCAATCCCCGGCCTTTCCTGACGCAACCCACCGCACCCCACCCCCGGGCTGGCGAGGCAGAGACCCTCCTTACCTGGGCTTGAGGCTGCTGACGCCCCGTTCATAGGCCCAGACCGTGGCGGGTTGCGAAGACGCTGCAGCGGCGACCGAACCCAATGGATCAGGGTAGCTGGGGGCTGGTGGGTAGTTCCTGTCCATCATACGAGTGGGAAAGGAGGGGACGCCGGGCTGCGCTCGGGGCCTGGCGCGTAAGGAACGGCCAGCCGGGTCGGTGTGTGTGGGGGGGTCGGCTGAACGGACCGAGTAGAGTGGGACGACTCCCCCTTCCCGCTCACAGGAGGAGGGCAGCTGCTGCGGCGGCCACCACCCCCACCCAGTCCTCCCCTCAATTTCCGCTGCGAGAGGCGGGAGAGCGGCTTGGAGCCCGGAGAGCTGCGGCGCACCGCGGCCAAGTTGGCAGCGAAGGCTGCGAACTATCTCGCCGAAGACCCATGTCGGGCTGTGGCTTTCCCAGGCTGCCCCTCCCACCCTGCTGCAATTGACTGGGGCCTGATCGGCTTCAGGACACGAGAAACGACGCCCGCCGCCGCCGCTGCTCTTCCTGCTGCGGCCGGTATGCTGGAATTGCAGCCCGAGAAAAGAAGAGGGCGCCTACAGCGAGAAGGACGCCGAGCGGGAACGCGTAGGGATTGCTTCGACTCACTTTGTTCCCGCGCTGGCGAAATGAAGCAGCGGCGGCAAGAATGCCCTCTCCATTCCCGCGGTTTCCATCTCTGCAACGCCTGTATATGAAAAGCTTTGCTGGGATTTGTAGACGGTTGTATAGTAGCTTTACGCCTTCGCGTATTATAAAACGTTCTTCTAACAAAAGGTCAACAAAATAACGCGCGAAATGGTTTCGGGACCACGTAGCTTGTCAACTTAAAACGACGCATTTTCAATTTTTGCCTATTTATGCGTGCTTTAAATTTAACGTTGAATGTCTTAAATTGCTTGCATGTACTTACTAGAAACGTGATTTGAATTCTTGGTGTCTCTTTATTAGGTATATCTATACATGATAGAAAATCCAGGCAAGGTAGTTTCCCCAACGTAGTGGGGAAACTTGTCTGAAAGTTCAGAAGAAAGGTGTGGAAAATTTTCTTTACATATATATTTACTATTTCAGAATACATGAAGTAAAATACCTGAACAATGGAACTTTATAAGTTGTGTTTTAAATGCTTCCAATGTTTATAAGTTAGGAGAATCCTCTCCCTATCTGCTGAATGAACATTTTTGTATTTGTTTGAGAATTATAAGTAGCAGTAACAACATAATGTAAAAATGAACGCTGAAAAAAATAAGATGCATCTTTTTAGCACAGAAGTACTACTACTGACTTCCAGCTTTTGTGCTGGTGCCGCTAGAGAGCAGCTGGGGATAGTAGGAAATGCAGTTAAAAGAAGTTTGAGATTAACAGCTGAAGGAAGTTTGTAGTACTTATTCTGGCACGCAGGGACCTACTTTCAAATATGGAAGTTTGAATTAGTTTTATTCATTTGAAAAGGAAGATACAGACTTGAGATACAACATTGCCATTATGAATTGTGCAGAAGAAATAGATTAAACTATCTTGTGTTTCATTATTTTGACAAAGGTGGACAACAGTGTCAAACACTTTTTAGAATTCTTTCACATGGGAGATACTTTTCTGTCATTCTTAGGTAAGAAGCAAAAATGGTAGTCACAATCACATTTGGAAAATTTAAAGAACCAGGTTGGGAACAGATTACCATGGGAATCTGGTTGCTGTCTAAGTAGCACCTAATAGTGGCTTGAAATAAGTATAGCTTTATTTTTTAAAAACCTTTCCCCTCTGAAAATCCAGATGCACTTTTGTTTGCTGTGACCCACTTCACCTTGCAGCCATATTGCCCTTCAAATAAATGAGTAGCAATTGCATGTCTTCTTTGTGAGCTCCTCATGAAAGTCTGTTTTAACATCTAAACTGATCTTTGACTTAAAGCAAGACAGTTTTTCAGATATCAGACATTTTCAGATTATTTAATTGGCATTAACGAAGAAACTAGAACTAGGTACAAATATTTGTTATTTATAAAAAAACTTATAACACCCATATTTTTCCTAGTATAAGAAACAGATCAAATATTCAATTAGATAATTAAATTTTAATGTGTTAACATTTTTATCATAGGAGTTTTTTTTATCACAGTTTGGTGTAGTGATTAAGGCATTGGGCTAGAAACCAAGAAACTTAAGTTCTTATCCTGCCCTAGGCACAAAGGTGAAATAGGGTTAGGGCTACTCACTTTCTCTTAGCTCTAGAAAGGCAGCAATGGCAAAGTATTTCTGCCAACATTATTGCCAACATACTCTAGGGCTGTGATGGCGAACCTATGGCACACACAGCCATTTCTGCTGGCACGTGAGCCATCACCCAGAACAAACCCACTGCGCATGTGCGCCCCCTCCACCAGCCAGCTGATTGTCGGGTATCTGCTGCACATGCGTGGGGGGAGACGTGCATGGGAGATGCACGCACGTGTGGGGGTCATGTGCATGTGCAGGGAGAGGTCACATGTGCAGAGGCGTACAGTACGCACGCGGGGGTCGCACATGCATGCGTAGGGGGCAGGGGCAAGGCGGTCAGCATGCGCATTGCATTATGTGTGCAGGCACGAGTGCACACTTTCGGCGCGTAACGACGAAAAGGTTAGCCATCACTGCTGTAGGGACTAGACCAAGCAGCCACTAGGAGTTAAAAACTGACCCAAACACATTTTTATCATGGGAAAAATTCAAAAGAAAAATATGCTAGAAAACTAGTGTAATTTTTAGAATTGTAAATAAAACTCTTCAGATATAAGAAGCAGGAAAAACTGCACATCAGTTTACTCAATGGCTCAAAATGCATAGGAGCTGAGTATAGATTTTCACACACAAATGGTAATATGACAACATGAGTCTTTCAGAATTCCTTGTTTACCTGTCACCCTTTAGTCCATCATAGGCAGGCATCTTCAGATATTCTTTTCACTATCTTAGAATGCTATACTATAGCACTTCAGCTGCACATCGTTTATTAAGACTAATTCTCAACAGTTTCATAGACCATGTTTGTTCATTAAGGACCCGGAAGAGAGAGAGACTTTTTGAATACTTTGAACTTTCCTGAACGTCCAGGATATGGTGGGGGTGGAGAATCATAATTTTCTCTTAACGCCATTGCTTGATCATAGGTTGGCAATCCTATCTGTCCTATAGTACAAGGAGGGACAGGATTTAAAGGAAGCGCTTCTTGTCTTTGGAAGACGATGGAAGAATTATCGCTCCTGCAGCTTCTGCACCTAGAATTAAAAAAAACATCTGATGAATAAGGATAATCGAAAGTCAGGCTAATTAATTGAAACTGCTAACAATATTTTCAGCTTCCTAGTTTAGAAGTTAGTTAATACAACCTTACTAATTACCATCTTCCAGGGTGGGAATTTTGAAAATATTAATCCCAATTCATCTAAAAGAAGTCACATTGGGAATGGTAATTGTCTACTTTGAGAAAGGTAAAGTTTTTTTTCTTAAAAAAATCCAGCTTCCCAATATTTCCCTTTGTACATTCGTTCTTTAGATCCTGTGATACACCATGAAATCATAATTTGAAAGTCATAGAGATTCGTAATTTTTTTTGAGAGAGATGAAGTATCCTTCCTATGAAATCAGAGTCACAAATATACGATAATGAATCAATACTCTGAAAAAATGTCTTGGATCAGGCAACCCTCTACTTCCCTTAATGTCTTCTGATGGAAAGAACCATAAAGTTAATCGTAATTTGTTAAATTCCAACAGTGGTAACCTCTGAATACAAATCTGAGCACAAACCAAGGGGAAAATGCTTATGAATATTTATTCCAAGAAAAGCAAGCCCAAATTCCTGATTGATGTGTAATACTAAACAAAGCATGGATGATATCACCAGATTTGTTAGCCTTGCCAAATAGCAGCAGAAGCAAATGAACCAGGAAATGGCTCATTTTCAGATAAGCCACAATTATAATTCTAGATTGGTTATGGATTCTACGAACCAAAAGTTTGTTAAAATTCCATGTTTCATTCTAACATAAAAATTCATGTTAGAGGTTTCTATGCACTTTTAATAGTTAGCAAGATTTCCAAGAGGCTTCTGGAACAGAAAACACAGAAGCAAGTAGACATTAATCTCCAAGTCAAGGCCATTTTTGCTGTTAAACTGTCAAGTCCCATAAATTATTTATAAATCCATCAAGAGGTTTTAATGGCAGTAGGATAAAAATTAACTATTCTGGGCATTTGGAGTGTACTGTTTCTTGAAGCAATTTTATATTGAATATGGGACAATGGAATGTTTTTATTGAAATGGGTTTGTAAAAGATCCCTGTTCATAATTATTGTCTTTAATTACCATTACCATTAAATGAAAATAAAATTTTCAAAAACATGATTTTGTTTCCAGGTTCATGCAACCTAAAGGCCTGTGGTTTATTTTCTGCCAGAGCTTAAGGCATCCAAAAATGGGGATTGCCTTCATTTTAAACCCAGAAGAATCCCTCTGAAGTAGGTTAAATTGAAAATGACTTGTCCAAAGTCACTCAGTAACACTTTTGAACATGGATAACTTGAACATAGTTTGAAAACAGATTCACAGAGTTGATTTAAGAGCATCACCATTACTATGCTTCTCATAAGTACACATCTTCTTTCCTAGCATTTTCCCGCAAATGCAGGGTCCGCTTTCTCATAAGTACACACTATACTGCTCTAATGTCTAAACTCAATTTTCAGAAGCTTTCAAATATTTCTGTTCCAGGTTTATTTCATATTTTGTTTTCTGTTGATCAACAAAAACTATCTGCTTTCACTGATTATTTCTCCTTTCTGGTGGTTAGGGTATTGTTACAATGCAGTGACTTATCAAGTAGCTTACATGTGGGAGATGAGAATAACAAACCTGACAATTGATAAAATATTATTCCAGAAACTTATTGAGAAATATAACACGGAAGGATCCAATCTGGGTCAGTCACTGGGACCAGAGGTGACTGATCCAGATTGGATCCTGCAACATTATCCTGGGAGACATATTTGCCGTCATTCGTGAAATATAACATTGCTTGTAGATAATACAGGATAATTATATATATACTCACATATTCTTGGGTTAATGGGGAAAAAGACATTGCATTTGAAAATAACAATGCTAATAGGAAATTCATTGTATTTTATACATTTATACATTAGCTCAAAGTAGAGATTAAGTTGAATTAAACATTAATTTCACTATCTTTTCACATGCATTTTAAACTCAAAGTTCTGAAGAAATGACATCTTGTTACAACAATGCCAATCTTTCTAGGGGAAATAACAAAATCAGCTGGAATTTAGGACAACGCACAGACAAATAGTTACACTCTATTTCTACTTGCACGTGATGCAAACATGATGTTTAACATATCCTTACAAATAACTCTATTGATTGGGTACTTATTTATTCTATGCATAATGAACAGATAGGATAAGCATGAAAATGAAGTACCGTGTTTCCCCGAAAATAAGACCTACCCCCCAAAATAAGACCTACCCCCAAAATAAGACCTAGTGTGTTTTTGGGAGCCAAAAAATATATAAGACAGTGTCTTATGTTAGGGGAAACACGGTAGTTATGCAGAAAACATTTTTTAAAATAGACATTTCAAAATGACACAGGCTAGTGGATATGGGCAACGAGTTATTATCATCTTTCCAGACCACAAGATCTCATAGTATTTGGAGACAGAAATTGTCATCTGCTATTTTAAGAAGCCAAATTACAATTGTAAAAGAAGTAAATTTCTGCCATCATTACTGGTGATTCTCAAAAGGATAAAGTGAAATGCTACTTTTATGAAAAGAGTTAAGATCTTCTATTATCAAAGACTACTGAAGGCTGCTGAAGTTATTACTCGGAATTCACAATTACAGAGAATTGTGAGATATGTGCATATCTTGCACATCTTGTAACAATTTGAAAAGGTAATATTACACAGAAGCTGAGAAGATAGTTTTATTTATGCTGCATGTCATGATTTTTAGAGCTTGCTGTGGTTGATTCAAAGGATTAATTACAAACAAATAACATTCAAGTATTCCTTTTTACTGAAAATATTATTGGTCATGCTATGTTGTTGCTCAATAACCACTCATCCAATTTTTAAGAAGCTGTATCATACTTTCATAGGCTATCAAGTAAAAACTATTTGCAAGGTTTAAAGCTCTCTTCCACAATATTTTGTTACCAAAGAACATGTTAAGGGATGACCTCAGCAATTAACCATAAATACAACTTGTTTGAAAAACAGTACATTCTAAAACCATCAATATTCTAGGAACAATCCTATTCTAGATATGCTTTACAAACCGATCGCACTAAGGATAAGCTTTCTCACTCCTTTGGAAGACAACTGATGTGACAAGATGTACACTGTAATGCATGTGTTATAAAAAAAATGATACACCATTTTATTTTCAGCTTTGGAGTGCCAGCTCCCTTACTGCCAGAAAATATGAATTGTTAATTTTTGCTACTCACATTACAATATTCAAAGAAACATCTATACAAATATAGAAGTTTTAATATGTTATTTAATCTTTACAAAAATATCACATAATTTCAAGATTTCTGGAAGGCAGTATGACTCAGAAATAGATTTTATGCAATACATAAGAAAAAGTCACAGATTACTATCGAGCTAGGGCTGAAAATAATCCAAAATGAAACCCTGGAGAATTGTAGAGTTCCTAGTGAATTACATAAACCAACATTTGGACTAAGTATAATACCACTTTCTAACTTCCATTTTATTATCCATATTCATCCTATCCTTCAATTTCCTAATTATTAATGGACCACAAGTTCTCTTAAATACTTAAATCTTATTTGTAAGGGGGTGCTTTAAGCTTCATTGTTTGCTTGCAGACATTTCATTACTCAAAATAGGTAACATCATCAATGCTAGTAAGAGTGGGGTTTGCTCTCAGTTTATATTCTAATGGTTTGCCCTGTTAAGTGTTGGTGGAAGTGGTCTTGGTGATTCTTTGGTTTGGTTGTTTACTGTTGACTTGTTAGTTCCCTCATTGGGGTATTGTTTACCTGATTGTAGGTCTGATGTTAATCTTGGAGTTAATCTATACTCAAATCTAGGGGCTGATTGCAGGTGGGGAGGAGTTTTGGTCTTTTTGTTCCCCTTTTTGGCTTGTTGATTGTCTCTTTTGCATAGTATATAAATATTATTTACGTCTATAACCATAGCATTTTGAATATGCTTTGGTCTAGGATGGTCACAGTTTCCCAATTGAAACTATGGTTAAGCCTGTCCATGTGTTGTGAAATTAATGTCTTCTGACTGCTAGTTGCTGTTCATGGATGCGTTCCGCCAGTCTTCTGCCTGTTTGGCATACATAGTGGCTGTTGCAATCATTACACTGTATGTTGTAGATGACTCCTTTTTTTCTTCTACAAATTTAATATGCATACATTTCATCTCCATATATTCAAAGTCATTTATAAAGATGTGGGCCATGAGTACAGCACCAGGATATCAATATTTCTCTCCAGGAAGACAAAGAATCATTTAAGGGGCATTCTTTGGGTATACTTCTTCAGATAGTTGCAAATGGTTCAGATCCTATTACTGTCTACTCCAGGGGTGTTAAACTCATGGCGTCACACAACATAGTGACTTTTCCCTCCTTTGCTAAACCGGGTGGTGGTGGTGGGGTGGACAGCATATGATGAATCCAGCCTGCGGGTCATGAGTTTGACACCCCTGGTCCAGTCCATATTTATCTGCCCAGTATCCTAACAATATGATATACTACACCCACAACATTCCTTTCATCTGCCAACTAGTCACTTTGTCATTAAAAAAAATCTAAGACAAATTTAACTTGTTCCTGACAAATTCATGCAGACTGCAGGTAATGGTAGCATTCTTGGCATCATGGCGTTGACAATCTGTTCTATTATAGATTACTCATTAGAGACATTAAACTAGCTGTAATTTCCTGGGTCAATCATTTTTACCTTTTTGAATATTGGAGCTATATTTGTTCTTCAAACTTCTGTCAGCTCACCAATTCTCCAAAAGTTATTAGGTACATACAGCATAAATCTATGCAGGATATAACTGGCAAATGTAAACATAAATACAAACTATATCCTAATATGTTTAATGCTGTTATCAACACTGAAAATAATATTGGTAACTATAACATTTATTTTCTTACCCTGGTAATCTTGGTTTGCATTTTCTTTGGCACAGATAATAAATAAGCAATCCAAGTATAACCAATAGCACTCCAATTATAATCAGTCCAGTCAAAAGTCCTATAACGTCAATCTTCCCTGCTCCTTTGCCATCTGCATATAAAGAAAAGACTGTTAAGTGTATTCAACCCTCACAGTATTTTCTGATCTACCCTAAGTTACACTTTAATCTAATATTGCCAGAAAATGTGATCACAGTATGCCAATAAATATAGGGAATAAATTCATTATTTCCTAGATTTATAAAAGTAATATACCCATTATGCATCTTTTGAAGTACAATTATAGCTCTTAAATGCTAAAGAACTAGGTGACAAGTAACAGTCAGAGGTGACTTCTGTACGAGAAACTCTCAAAACTTGCTGCAACCCAACAACTTATTCATGGAGGTAATGTGACTAGTTTTAACAGGCTTTATGTGTGCGGGGGGCGGTTTGCCTTATTTTTCCTGTATGCTTCCATTTTTAGTAAACTTTGGTGACTTTGTATGACAATTTTCTGGCCTTTAGGCAGGAAGATCCAAAAATCCCTTCTATGGATGTAAGCAGAACTCTCTGAGTCCCAAGCAAATCTCTTAGCTTTTTTCCATTGTGAAAATACTTGGTTATGAGGTTTCTCTCTTCAAGCTATAGCAATTGAAAATAGACAGGAGAAAGGAAGGAGGAAAATAAAACATGTCCCATAAAGTACCTTAACCTTTAACTCAGTCAACACAAAATATTCCTTCTTTGCTCCAGCTGAAGGGAATTGCCTTCCTTGAAGAATATCTAAAAACTCCCCAATTGGATAGATTAGGACAGGGGTGCTTAAATCTGGCCCATGGGGCTGGCCTGGAAATATGAAAGGAACGACCGGAATGCCTCTGGCAGCTAAAACAGGCCGCGTGTGCCACCCCCCACATCTCATTTTCACCCTCCATGGCCTCCTGCAGCACTCTATTGGCCCAAAACAGTCTGAAAATGGGCTTAAAAATGGACCAAATGGCCTCAAAAACAGGCCAAAAAGAGCCGAAAAGCAGGCCCAAAACAGCTGAAAAACTGGCCCAAAATAGCCCAAAAAAGTTCCTAAAAAGGCTGAAAACCAGCCCTAAAACAGGCCGAAAAATGGGCTAAGAAACAGGCCCAAAACAGCCCAAAAACCAGGCCAATAAAGGCAAAAAACAGTCTGAAAACGGGCCACCTTAATATCTTTAGATAGATTTTTACTCCAAAAGTATTTTATTAAAATAAATTTGATTTAAATAAAAAAATTGATTTAAATTAAAAATCCATTTTTTAAAAGGATTGATTTTTCTCCACCCTGTTTTATATTAATGCTCTTCAAATTTGCACCAGTAACTTAGGAAAGAACTGGGGAGGAGATTCAGGTGGGGAACACTACAAACTGTTGTAGAAGCAGACATTTTGCTATCATGATATTGGGATATAGCTTAAAATTTCCATATATTTATCAACAGATAATTGAGAACTTAATGAAGTATATAACTTGAATGATCACAACATACAACTGAGCAGATAATGGCAGGAAATTAAATATCTGGGTTAACAAAACCTTGTCCTATGCATTACTAGTTTGAGAGAATAGTTTTTCATATTATAAAATACAACATCTAAAAGAGAAAATGCCTAATATGCATAATACCCATTTCTAATATAAATGTAATCATTTTTGCTGAAATGGTGGTGTCAACAATTCCTTTATTCTGCTGTGTTTATCAGAAGAACCACAACAACTTTCTTATTGAAGATGAATACACTGATTACAGCTTGGATCTCTTGTCTGCCATATCCACTGAAAAAACAGCTGTAATACATCACAGACAGAAAATTAAATCAAAATACTATATGTCAAAATAATTTTAATACATCACTATTGTTGTTTTTGTCTTACCTGTTTCTGAGCCAGGACCTCTAAGAATATATTCATACCAAAAAGACATCTAAGAAAACAAAAACAAACATGCTTAGATTATGTCTACATGAGCCTGACCAAGTTTGGCTAAAATATATATATTTTAAACTAGACAGATTTTGCCAGACCAACTTTTAATTGTACTTGCTTTCAAATGTTAAAACTAGACGTTAAATATATCAATACTCCAGTAATTTATTTAGAGTAACTTATAATGCGCTGGTCAAATCTCAGTTGGATCATGACAATTATTGAAACTTGTTCTCAGAATGAGACACATTTGTTGCACTGAATGATATCTGTTTCTCAAAGTGACAGCTCTGTTTATTTGACATTCCGTCTTTATACTTGAGTGAATATTCAAACACCATTGCAGTGATCCAGCATCCAGGGTACCATAATCTGATGCTGGAAAAAGGAAACTGTTTCCACAAGAAACACACCTTTTCCTAGAAAAGTACTACATAGAATATGATTGTTGCCATTATAGAATAACATCATTGCCATTAACTGGATAGCGTTTAAGATTTTTTCACATCATCCACATACGATTTTTACAAATCATATCCTAAGTGTCTTCATACATTTGCAGTATAAGCTGAGATCCATACTTTTCTAGATAAATATAAAAATAAATAAATATCTACATACCCACTACACATTTCAAATCCTTTTCTCTATAAGACATTGACTTGTAAATAAAATGGTCTTGTCACTGCTAAAGTGATCACACAAAGTTTGAATAGCCAGTTTTCTTAGTCCCAAGAAAAATAAAGTAGGTATTCCTATTTCACTTGTGTTTGGATTTATAAGGACATTCAAGTGTATATTTGATGGCTGCTTTCTAAATGGGATGGTTTCCATCCCTGCGTGACAGAAC
This sequence comes from Naja naja, assembly GCA_009733165.1. Taxonomy (NCBI): domain Eukaryota; kingdom Metazoa; phylum Chordata; class Lepidosauria; order Squamata; family Elapidae; genus Naja; species Naja naja. The sequence continues at coordinate 275,534,318 of CM019148.1, forward strand.
TTAGAATAACTTTGTCACTTTGAATGTACATTAATCGGCATAGATTAAAATGAACTTTTATTACATACAACTCTCAAAGGATCAGTTCAAACAACTGAAGAACAAGATGACCAGGGCTAACTTAGAAGGCTTCACTGTTAGGATATATAAAAAAGTTAACAGCTGCTCCTATGCAGAGTATGCTGTTGACTTGTCAGCAACGATCAAAAGGCATGCACATGTCAAATGTTCAATAGCATTGGTAAGTTAAATAATTACTGTCTTTTTTGAATCTCGAAAAATTTCCCTTGCTTCCTCAAAATTGCATTGCTCTTCATAGCATTCCCTTTCAAGATCTCCTTGGGTTATTAGTTCAAAATCAAATCGGTTGTATAGAAGATGTCGTCCAATGAATAAATTGGCTTTCTCTGCAAGGATGAATACTAAAATAGAATTAAAATAATGTTAATATCTTAGAATGCCAAGGATTTGTTAAAATATTTAAAACTCTCTAATTTATTTCTTATATATAATTCTTTGTATGCTCATTCTTTAATTACTGCTACATTGAGAAAGTCAAGATACCACTCAATGAATGTTTTTAATCACACTATATATTTTTAATCTATGATGTTTCCCAAGTCACACCAGAAAACCGTGTGGTCCTTGTGATTTAAATTATACACAGAACCCACTTTTTAGCTTGTCATTTATTGTTACAGAACTCTGTGAATCAAAGTATCTTTTACTTAAATACTGCAAGGTATGACAATACCATTCAATGATTTAAAAGAAAAACCTGCAATTTCAAAAGATGCAAGACATAATTTTCTGACGAACAAAACGATAGAAACAGAAGAGCTGATAAGCACAGTATTATTTAATAGCCTCTTTTTAAAGTCATCTCCATTTTTATATAAAATGCAAAAGATGGAGAAAGCTTTGTTTGGCAGCATTATTTTATCATTGCCTTGACTTTTTCTTACATTTCAACATACATAACTGGAATTTCCAAGGAAAAGATACACATACATTAACTTGTTACTATTAGGGCAAAAAGGTAATTGTTTGGAATCTCTATTTCATAGCACTGAAAGGAAATTTTACATAGGAAAACTTATGCACTGCAGTGGGCTGCAGATAACTTAACTTGCACATAGAGATTTTCTGTTATTTAGGAAAATGTGACTATTTCCCATAATCAAGGAATACAGTTCTGTAAGACTGCACAACTGGAATAAATGGACATGGTATTCTAGATCTTAGAGATCTGCTAATTTACAACTGCAAAAGGTCAACTTAACCAAAGCTAAGAGAATATTGGAGTTATAATCGAAAACATACAGATAGTATGGATATGACTGTTCCTTAGCATGTCTTGTTTAATCTTATTGAAACTCATTACTTTTACATTTCCTTCAATTTTTCAGTCACATAGGAGTAAAAATTGAAGGCAGGTGTGGAATGTGTCTCCTGTAATTGCAGGTCTCAAAGCTGAGTTTCTGTTTCCCACTTTTTCCTTCATACAATGCGTGACTGACTTGCCTGAGAGTTTAAGGGACAAGAAGGCCACCTTGTGCTTGAGGAATGGAATCACCCCTTTACTGTAATGGTATCACCCATCCTTCCCTCAATTTCCAGTCAACAAAACTATTGAGGCAATTACATTTTTAAGGGAGAAGAGGCAAATCTCACCAAAGTCTAATTCTACAAAATATTTATTTATTTATTTATTTATTTGACTTGTATGCCGCTCCCTCTCCAAAAAGGACTTGGGGCGGCTAACAACTAAAACCACACAATAAATTATTTAACTAAAACCATATTAAACCAAACAAGTCAAATCCGAATTAAAACCCCACAGTTTAAAGCCAAAGTCAGCCCCCCCCAGGAGGTCAGCACAGCCTGGACTGCACAAATAACCAGGTCTTTAGATCATGGTGGAAGGTGTGAATATCGGGGGCCAGCCGGAGCCCCAGGGGAAGCTGGTTCCACAAAGTGGGAGCTGCCACAGAATAAGCCCTCCGCCGGATCACTGCCAAGTGACACTGGGTCGCAGACAGCATCCCGAGGAGTCCCTATCTGTGCGCTCGTACAGGGCAGTTGGTATTCGATGCCGGCAGGAGTCGTTCTCGTAAGTACCCCGGACCCATGCCTTTTAGGACTTTGAATGTTAATACGAGAACCTTGAATATCACTCAGAGGACAACTGGCAGCCAATGTAGGTCGCGTAGGAGGGGTATAATATGGGAGTACCAGGAAGCTCCCATCACAACCTGCGCGGCTGCATTCTGCACCAGTTGGAGCCTCCGAGTGGTATGCAAGGGCAGTCCTAAATAGAGAGCGTTACAGTAGTCGGGTCAAGAGATGATGAGTGCCTGAGTGATCGTGCGCAGGGCATCTCGGTCCAGATATGGGTGCAACTGGCGAACCAGTTGGATCTGGGCAAAGGCCTCCCTGGCCACGGCTCCCACCTGCTCCTCTAACTTGAGCCGTGGATCCAGTAGGACCCCCAGATTCCATGCCCTGTCCATGGGGGGCAACACCTCCTCCCCCATGACCAAAGATGGAACCTCAAGACTGGTCTGAGATGTCGGTATGCACAACCACTCTGTCTTGGCTGGATTGAGTTGAAGCATGTTCCTGTCCATCCAGATCTGTACCGCATCCAGGCAACAGGACATCACAGAGAGGGCATCATTGATGTGGCCTGGGGTGGAGATGTATAACTGCGAATCATCAGCATACTGATGATACTTCACCCCAAAGCCACGGATGATCTCACCCAGCGGCTTCATGCATATGTTGAACAAGAGGGGCGAAAGGACCGACCCCTGGGGTACCCCACAAGTGAGAGACCTCGGAGTTGACCTCTGCCCCCCTGCCAACACTGATTGCGAACATCCTGAGAGGTAGGAGGAGAACCACTGTAAAACAGTGCCTCCCACTTCCAACCCCCCAAGATGCCGCAATATACCCATGTTCTTCCAATATCTATGTTACATTAGCATGAATCAACATAGATCTGCAACAACTTTTAGAACTGCTTCATTTTTCCTCTTTACCTAAGTTACTTATTAGAAAAATATTGTAAGAAGATAAACAGCAAGAATATATTAAAAAGAACCTGAACATACTCAAAAAGCTATCAAATTTGGTGAAACTAGAGCCTGTCAAGGCAACTTTTAAAATGTTTAGGGGTACAGCCAGCAGACTGACAAATTTCTATCATCTAGTTCAGTCCCCTTGGTGCTACAAACTCATCCTCAGTGCCCCCCACCCAGGGGTGGGATTCAAATTTCTTAACAACTGGTTCTGTTGGGTGGCCTAATTTGTGGGTGTGGCTTGGTGGTCATGTGACTGGCTAGGTGTGGTTTGGTGGTCATGTGACTGGGCAGGCGTGGCCAGGTGGCCATGTGACTGGCAAACCAAATACAAGTGGTCCTCGCTTAATGGCCAGTTGCTTAGCAAGTGTTCTAATTTATGACTGACCTCCCCAGAGCTACTTGACCTGTTTTTGAGTTTTGACAGCCATGCACACACACCTACACACACTCCCTTCTAACCCTGCTGGAGCAGGTGGTTGGACTAGATATCTCATTCACTTTCTTCTCCCTCCCTCTTTCTTTCTTTTTTATTTCTTTCTTTCTCTTTCTTTCTGTCCCTTCCTTCCATCCCCCCTTCCTTCCTTTCTCTCTTCCTTTTTTCTTTCCCTTTTCTTGTCTCTTCTTTCTCTTTCCCTTTCTCTTGCTCTGTCCTTCCCTCCATATCCCATTCACTTTCTCCTCCCTCTCTCCCTTTCTTTTTCTCTTTCCATCTTTTCTCTCCCTTTCTCTTTCCCTCTCTCTATCCCTCTCTGTCTTTCTTTCTGTCCCTTCCTTCCATCCCTGCTCTTTGTCTATCCCTTTTCTTCTTTTCTCTCCCTTTTTACTTTCTTCTCTGTTCCTTTTCTTTCTCTCTTTCCCTCTCTCTCTCTCTTTCCTCTCTCTCCCTTCCCTAACCTATCTACCTATTTTCTGCCTAGGCAGCTTGTGGCCTAATCTGTCAAAGGCCTGGGCTAATTCTGCATCACCCCATTTCCCCTTTCAGAGGTCCCGGCCCTTAATCTCCCCATTTCCTCCCCCACGACTGCTCTTAGCACCCCTCTGCCACCCCCATTGCCTCTTAGAGCCCCCCAAGTCATCCCACCGCCCCCCAGGGGGCGGTACCGCCTACTTTGGAAACCACTGATCTAGTTGGACAATTTGGCTTGCTCTTAGAAGGGACCTTGTAGGTCATCTAAGCAGGAGACCCCACACCATTTATGACAAATGGCAGCCCAGTCTCTTCTTGAAAGCCTCCAGTGATGAAGCTCCCAGAACTTCCAAAGGTAAACTGTTCCATTGGTTGATCTCACTGTCAGAAAATTTCTCCTTATTTGTAGGTTGAATCTCTCCTTCATCAGTTTCCATCCATTATTCCTAGTCTGGCCTTCAAGTGTTTTGGAAAATACCTTGACCCCTTCATCTCTGTGGCAGCCCCTCAAATATCTTAGAAAGGTAATGAGATTACACCCGACTGGTCCTTGGATTTGGTCTGTTTGATTTGTGCTTTTGAGACAGCCTTAAATCCTAGAGATTAGCTGCACAAGACCTGACATTTTTCTTCAGAATTTCAAAACTAGCTAGGGCTGTAGAAGCTGCAGACATATCTGATATTTACATAACTGGTTGTAACATATTATTGTGATGTTTAACAAACTTTGCTAAAGAGAAATTATATGGAAAAAAAACTGGTTTAAATCCAGAACAATTAATTTTTGGTTTCATTCCTGTATGTTGATTGCCACAAACATATATATATATTACAGACCCCTCACATCTTGGACATAAACTGTTTCAACTGCTACCCTCAAAACAACGCTATAGAGCACTGCACACCTGAACAACTAAACACAAAGACAGTTTTTCCCCGAACACCATCACTCTGCTAAACAAATAATTCCCTCAACACTGTCCAACTATTTACAAAGTCTGCACTACTATTACTATTAATCTTTTCATCATTCCTTATCACCCATCCCCTCCCACTTGTGACTGTATGACTGTAACTTTGTCGCTTGTATCCTTATGATTTATATTGACTTTCCTAGTATGATTTGATTGCTTATATGACCATTATTAAGTGTTGTACCTAATGATTCTTGACTCTTGATAAGTGTATCTTTTCTTTTAGGTACACTGATAGCATTTGCACCAAGACAAATTTCTTGTGTGTCCAACCACACTTGGCCAATAACGAATTCTATTCTATTCTATTCTATTCTATTCTATTCTATTCTATGTATGTATATGTATATATGTATATGTGTATTACACACATACACGACACTTGCACTCTGACTGAACCATTTGGAGCAACAGCATTTAAATTAGGCTACAGTATACAATTATAATTGTACCTTTTTGATTTTGTCCTTCATATTACAAACAATTTTAATACAAAAGTACAACGGTTGATGTAAACAAGTTACCTTCTTCTATTACACTCTTTGATTCCTTGATTTGTATTGAGCAGTGAGGAAATGCAGACAAAATTATAAGCAGTTGAAATAGCAAAATGTAAAAAAATAACATAGCCTGGTACCTGTCAAGAAAAGATTAATAGATTAGTCACTACAGACTTTAGAAAGGATTAATCTCGCTCTAAGAATATCAGACACAAGTTAGCACAAGTCAAGTACAATGAATGCTGCAATGGAAACAGGTTACAGAACTCTCACAAACTCGCCTAACCTGTATAACGATTGTGGTTTCATAATATAAGTGGCATTAGACTTCTCCCAGAAATTACACAAGAATCAGAAGGAAAGAGGAATGTAATCACTGAAGACAGGACTACATAGGCCAAGCATGTGTACACCCATCTGCTACATTTCCTTTCCATAAATTTTGCATGGCAAAGTTGCCTGGCTCACAAAATCCCATTCACAGAGCAAGAGATCCTGAACTACAGGGATGAAAGGACATACATGTAAATCAGGGGTCTTCAAACATGACAGCTTTAAAATTTATGGACTTCAACTCCCAGAATTCCTCCTCCAGTGATGTCAGGTCAGGAATCTTGGGAGTTGAAGTCCACAAGTCTTAAATTTACCAAGTTTGAAGAGCCTTGATGTAAATAGTTAATTAGCGTTTAATGCTATTAACCACCAAATGTAAACATAGCCATGTCCTGTCTATGGATTGACTTATTTCCCCTCTTTCAATAATACCTTGGTCTCAACATACCCAGGTGCTGAAACACGCTGTCATAAGAGACTGTGAACCGAAGGGACCACTGCTTCCCAAGGTTGGACTAGCTGCAATCAATCACAACACGCTTTTTCGAGACTGCCTGGTGGATTCACAGAGAGTCGACTGTATCAGAGCCACTCTGCGACAAGGAAACCAAGACTTAGCTACGCCCACTAATAACGTCTTAGCTCTCTTTCTCAAGCTAACTTTGTTTTCGGCCCAATCGTAATTCTTAATCGTCAGAAACCCGATTCGGACGGGCAGCATATACCTTGAACAAGCAGGACAAAGGAAAGTAAACGAACGAACGCACCTTTCGGTTAAGTCACGCTGCCCACCCGCCCTGTCCGACATGATTTAGAAGCAGAGCAAGTAATCGGGCGGGCACAGCAAAAGTCCCAGAAAGATCTTTCGCTGGAGAGACTTCATTTCGTCACTGGAGGATATCCCACGAGGGGGTGGGAGGCTCATTGATTTTCTTTTTGTTCACTTTCCCTCCCCCGAGTGGCCTTTCCGAGTGGGTACCCCCACTTTCCGCGGCCTTACCTGTTGTGTTCAATGTTCAGATTTTAGAAGGCTCGTCCGTCCCGCGAAGGCATCTTCCCTTCCCTAATCCCGCTTTCGAGAGCTGCCGGGGACGACTGAGAGGGGCTGAGATCATATAATCTCACGGCTGCTGCCTTTGTAACCGCCCACCTCAATTCCGGCCGCTCTCTGGAAGGTTAGAAAGAGGAGTCAGTTGCGGAAGGGAGCGCATACTTAAACGCTTAAATCAGCTCGTAGTCAGTGTGCGGAACGAAGTTTTACCTAACGTGTTCAGAATTGTCTCCTGGGAAACAAGGCATTTTGCTGTCCTTGTTCCTCTCTCCGCTCAACGCGTTCAACCCAAGCTCGTCGAAAGTTGGATTCAGGTGGCGTTGGGCTGCGATTTGATAAGCCTTTGATTGCAAATAAGTTTTAAGACCCATTCAAGAGGTTGTACAATTGCTACTAGCTGAAAGAAACTACGGTTTTATTTCTCATTCACTTTATATTGATTTGACTAGTAGTGTTGCAGCTATGGCAATTTAACTTTTAAATTTAGGATGAATTCGAGAATGTCATGCTGGTTGAGGAACAATAAAATCTGGTCAGCATAAAATATAAACTGCTGGAATACTTCAGCCTTGTTGGACTAGTTTTTGCTCTTGTGAATGTGTTTTATGAAAAATATGAAAAAAAGTTGTTACATTTTCCTGATATCGCCAAATATTCTGGAATTATTTACTGGTCCAGTTGAAGACACCACCAATAATGTAAATTTATCAGAGGTGGTATTCAGCAGGTTCTGACTAGTTCTGGAGAACCGGTAGCAGAAATTTTGAGTAGTTCGGAGAATCAGCAAATACCACCTCTGACTGGCCCCTCCTGTCTATTCTCTGCTTCCCAAGTCCCAGCTGAGCAGCTGGGTCTTCTTTTGTTGTACAGGAGAACGGAGCTGGAAAGCAGGTTAGTGGGGTGCAGAGGGAATGGGGATTTTGCAGTAACCTTCCCCCAGGAGTGGGGAGGGAATGGAGATTTTATAGTATCCTTCCCCTGCCACGCCCACCAAGCTACAACCACAGAACCGGTAGTAAAAAAATTTGAGTCCCACCACTGAAATGTATATTAGTCCAAATACTGGAAATGCTGTGGTCACATTTAATTATTTACTTTAGCTCTGATAATATGAGCATGTGTGATCTGCATTTTGTCTTTTGACCCACTGAAAATTTAATCCACAATGTTTTTAATTTAGTTGTGATGTAAGGATGAGTGTACACACAAAAGATAATGACATTTGTACCAATAATCTTTTGTGCAACTTGGTTGAATTACACAATGCTTCTAGACTAAGCTGAATCAAATGTATTATGCTTGCATTACAATATGTACCAATCTTCCCCCCTGGTATATTTTGGGTTATGTGACTTTTTTTTCACTGTCTTCCAGTTTAGATTGAACTGGGCTAGGATATTGTTGCTTTATTTATTTATTTATTTATTTATTTATTTATTTATTTATTTGATTTGTCAATCGCTTACAAGGTAATAGGCATAAGTATAAACATGAGTAAGAATACAGGAAATGGGTACGAATAAATGGGGACAATAGGACAGGGACGGTAGGCACAATTGTGCACTTGCCCCTTACAGACCTCTTAGGAATGGGGTGAGATCAATAGTGGATAGTTTAAAGTTAAAGGAGTGGGGGGTTAGAGGATGTAACAACAGAGTCTGGTAGTGCATTCCAGGCATTGACCACTCTGTTGCTGAAGTTGTACTTTTTGCAATTAAGTTTAGAGTGGTTTACATTGAGTTTGTATCTGTTGTGTGCTCTTGTATTGTTGCGGTTGAAGCTGATGTACTCATTGACTGGTAAGACATTGTAGGAGATAATTTTGTGTACTACGCTTAAGTCCAACCATAGGCAGCGTAGTTCAAGGTTGTCCAAGCCCAAAATTTCAAGCCTGGTGATAAAGGGTATTCTGTTGCGAGCAAAGGAGTGTAGTATTCTTCTCATGAAATACTTCTGGACTTGCTCAATTGTATTAATGTCTGTTATACAGTGCGGATTTCAGATAGATGAGCTGTATTCAAGTATTGGTCTAGCAAAGGTTTTGTATGCCCTAGTTAGCAATTCAATATTTCCAGAGGAGAAGTTTCATAAGATTAGATTTACAACTCTTAATGCCTTTTTGGCAATGCTGTTACAGTGAGGTCATCTAAGTCATTTGATATGAGTACTCCAAGGTCCTTGACAGAGTGAGGGTCATCAACGAGATCATATCCACCTAGCTCATATTTGGTGTACAGAGCATTTGTTGGCTGAGATTTGGAGTTGCCAATTTTTGACCATTCAGACACATAATCTTTGAAGAACAGTAGCATTGTCAGTGATGTTGAATAGTTTTAGGTCATCCATGAAGAGGATGCAGTTGCTTATAAGGTGATCACAAAGGTCATTTATATATAGATATAAATATGTATTGTGCTGTCCAGCCAGTTTAGAGTTAATGGGATAGTTAGTTAGGAATTGAGAGCTGTCCCTTTAAGGGAATGCATCATGGTAAATGTAGTTAAGGTATCCTGGGAAATGTAGTCTGTGTCATGTGGTCACATCTGTAATCCTGATTGGTCACTAAATTGACCCTTGTGGGGTTGGGGGAGGCTCCCTCACTCTAGCCTGAATCCTGTACCATGTGGTCACTACAATCATCACTACAATTATAATCATAGTTATAATCATAGGGATAAGGGTTTAATATCTTTCTACACCACGATTCAGATATGCAAAGGATTGGACATTAAGAAGAACCTCGTCATAACTGTGAGTTGACAAGATGCCTGATGAACCAATAAAAAAGACTTTGTATAGATGCTTTGTGGAGTTGCTCTGTCTGCTTTATACCCATCTAGAGCGTAAAGCAGAACATATATCTTTATATTATATATAAATATAAAATGATTTTGTCCTTTCTACTGCCTCAGATTTTTTTCCCCATGGCTTTGCTTATATACAAGGGCAGAGATTCCAAGATTCAAGCTTGCTCTGTTTTGTCCTATTCCAGAAGGCTGCGTTATGAGCAAATAAAGGCATTGTGATCTGTGCCCATCTTACCAGCCTCCTTCTCTATAGATGTTTTTTACACTTAGGTTCACTGAGAAGCTGATTGGAATGGTAATGCCATCTAGTGAAATTTTAAAGCAATTGTGATTGTTTGAATTAGATTCAGTTTACAGCAAAGTACTGTAATTCACTAAGTACCGTATCCATCATTGATTCACAAGATATTTTCTGATACCTTTCTGTATTCTGTTCATTTTTAAAATTATGCTTATATAGCAGATTTAAAATAAATATTTTTATTGAGAGCCATTTTGGTGCAATGTTTAAGGCATCAGGCTAGAAACTGGGAGACTGTGAATTCTAGTTCTGCCTTGAACAGTCAGCTGGGTGACTTTGGACTAGTCACTTCCTTTTAGCCCAAGGAAGGAGGCAATGACAAACTACTTTTGAAAAATCTTGTCAAGAAAACTGCATAGACTAGTCCAGGCACTTTCAGAGAATTGGATACGATTAAATGGTGGATTTTTAAAAAAAATATAAAATAAAATATACCAACAGCAGGTTGTTTCAATAGTTTCATCTTGTTGCTATAGTTTGATGATGTACAGTAGATTATAAGGAGAGTCAGTTTGGTGTAGTGGATAATATACCAGATTAGAAACTGGGAGACAATGAGTTCTAGTTCTGCCTTGAGCCACAAGCCCAGTTAGAGATTTGGGCAAGTTACTCTCTCAGCCCTAGGATATAACTGCCTATCTTACAAATGTGACTCTCAAAAGCATCTTTGGTGTTACACTGTGGCCATCTCACCAATTCTCCATTTTTCTGAGATTGCCAAGCTGTTTGACACAGCCATGTTACCAAGGATGCAACCATCTCACCTCTCGAAGAATGATGCTCCACAGGGAGGACTCCACAGCAGAAAAGGCCTGTCTCCCGGTTCCTGCTAGATGTAATTCCTTAAAAGACAGAACTCGCAGCATATCCCTCCTGTCAGAACTGATGGGATAAGTAGACATGGTCAGAAAGAGGTGGTCTGTTAAAACCTGATCCCATGCCACAAAGGGCTTTAAAAGTCAAAATCAGCACCTTGAATTAGATATGTAATCAAACAGGCAACCAATGGAACTTATGAAGCAGAGTCACAATATGTGTCATTTTAGGAGCACATGTAATTGTCCACAGTGCCACATTCCGTACCAACTGAAATTTCTAAATACTCTTCAAGGACAGCCCCGCGCAGAGCACATTACAGCAATTGATTTAGGAAGTGACCCTAGCATGAGTGATCATGAGCAGAGCAGACAGACCAGAGATCCTTACCAGATAGACCAGAGCAGATAGACCATCAGCCTTACCAGATAGACCAGAAAGCAAACACATCCATATAAGCTAATTTTACTCTTTTGTAAAGCTACATTAACAGAATTTTGAAAGTCTAAAGCAGGGGTCTCCAAACTTGGCAACTTTAAGACTTGTGGACTTTAACTCCCAGAATTCCCCAGACAGCATGATGGGCTGAGGAATTCTGGAAGTTAAAGTCCACAAGTCCTGAAGTTGCCAAGTTTGGAGACCCCAGGTCTAAAGTACAGTTCTGTCATCTCCTTTACAGCCCAAGAAATTAGGGTCAGTGCTGAGCCTCTTGTCCTGTCCACTATCCAGCTGCAAACTGTACTATCTCTTAGCTGACGATTCCCTAAGTAGCATCTCTTCACCCTATTTCCCAAGGTCTTTTCTGCATACCACTATAAGAACCTCTTAATGTAGGGGTGCAATGGCACATAGCATGAAGGTATGCAAAGGCCCTCTTAAGATATTAGAATTTTATACAAGCTGTGACTTTGGGCTGCCCATTAGTATTTCTGGGTCCTCTGCTAATCTTCAGCCTGCTTGCTCTGTGTAATGGGTTCACAGTTTTTGTATTCTGTTTTATATACTATTCCTGTTTTGCTTCTTTGGGTACTGGGTTTATGTGTCATTCAGAAAGCTTTGCATGGATTTGTTGGTTTATATGCTTCAATTATTCTGAGTTGTTAGAGTAGCTATTGGTGGACTCTGGAATGTCTTTGATGTAAGGGAGGTAGCTCTAAAAGACATTAAAGATCATGGCAACCATTGATTCAATTGAGGGGAATTCCTGCTCTGAGGTAAACCTGTAATGAAGAAAAGTGCACCAGCCAAAATGGACAGGATTGCTCAAAGCAACATAGCTGAAAGGAGTTGGGGGGGGGGAGTACTTTAAACCTGCAGCAGGAAACCATGCCCAGCCATTGCATTTGCAATAGCAGGGAGGTGAATACAGAATGATTTCATCTGTTTCTGCCTCTAAAAATAGGTACTGACTTGTTTTGATAATGAGGAAATCAAGCAATGTAGATAACCTAAGAGTCAGATGGTTGGATTGTATGACACATACTGTTGCAGGTATATTGTTTACAGATTGCATATTTGCAAACTGAAACTGAAAAATTGAGACTTGGTTTGGACCTTGGTGTCTTAAATAGATGGAGGTCAATGTTCTGCCTAAACTGTTTAAATTTTGCAGCAGAGGTTCTTCTAATTTATTTGTTTTTGAAAAGTGTGAGAAAACCTTCATGAAAGAGAAGCCTTTTTCTACTTGAAATCTGTCAAACCACCACCTATCTAACTGTAGACTCTTTAAAAAATTCTAAAGATTTATCTGCTTTCCAATGCCTTTCCTAATTAATATTTGTATAGGGCTTAATCTAGATAAATATATAGAGTCATAACCTTAAAACTGAAAATTAATTTAGAAAATTATTTTGACAAGACATTCCTATATTAATGAATTATTTTCATTAATTTGAAAACCACAATAGAAAATTAGTTTCACTCCCACATTTTAATGAAGAAATAAAGCAGCCATTTTCCTTTCCTGTTCTAACATATATGCCATTTTTGATATATCTGAGAATAACTCAGAATGGTACTTTGATTTCTTATCAGATAAGAAAAGACTTGGTACTCCAAGTATCAAAGAAAGCATAGTTTCAAAGGCACCTTATGTGTTTGTGTTAAAAAGCAGATGCATAGTATGCATGAAACTTCTTATGAAACTGAAGAATTGATGAAATTTCACCAATATTTTATCATGATAAATAATCATCTTTATTATTCTGTTTTTTGGAGTTCATAAGTGAATGTTTTATTTATGTCACCAAATGCATTCACTTAGAAAAGTGAGGATATCAGCAAACTTGGGAAAATCTCAACATTTGCAGCAGAGGGGAAAAAGTTGTTGGTTTTTTTTGTTTCTAAAATGATGCCATACATCTGGCACCATTTATTGCCTGCGTAGCTGCATTCTGCTCCAGTTGAAGCTTCTAAATGCTCTTCAGGGGCAGGCCCTTGAAGACAGTGTTACAGTAGTCTTAACAAGAAGTTACAAGAGCATGAATGACTGTGAGAGAGGTCTCCCAGTCCAAGAATGGGTACAACTGGTGCACCACCCAAAATATGTGCAAAGGGTCTGCTTAACTAAAGCTGCCACCTGCTCTTTGAGCACAAGTCATGAGCCTAGGAGGACTCCAGATTGCACACCAGCTCTATGTGGGTAGTGCAACCCCATTCTAACTAAGGATGGAAAAATCTTATTTTTGAAGAGTCCTTATACCTACAGCCATTTACATCTTGCTAGGGTTGAGTTGGATCCCCATCCAAACCAGGGTGTCAAACTTGTGGCCTACGGGGCAGATACGTCACGTGCTGGCCCCACCCGCTCCTGGTTTAGCAAAGGGGGAAAAAGTCTCGATACATCAAGTGATGATGCCATGACACCGTGAGTTTGACATCCCTGCTCCAGACCTTTGGATAGGACTGTGATGGTGAACCTATGGCACATATGCCACAAGTGGCACGCAGAGCCATTTGTGCTGGCATGTGAGCCGCAGGCAAACTTACCTTACTGTGCATGCGCACGCCTCACAGCTGATTTTTTTCCCTGGTTGGTTTGAGGCCTTTTTTGGCCTCCCAGAGGCCTATAATACCAGAAGTGACAAAACGGGCCTATAATTCAGCCTGAGAAGCCTTGCAGAGGCTTTTTCCAAGCCTCTGGGAGGCCAATGAAGGCCTCAAACCAGCTGAAAAATCAGCTGTGAGGCACAGTGCAGGTAAGGGGGTGGGGTGGGGATTGCATGTGCATGCACAGGGGGCGTGGGAAGGGTGTGTGTGCATTGCATTCTGGGTACTGGGATGTGAGTGTCACAGGAGCCCAAAAAAGGTTATCCATCACTGGAATAGGATGTCGATATCATCATTCAAAGGGCTCCCTCTTTCAAGGAGGAGTTAGCTACTACCCAGATCCACACATATGTCTTCTACCACATGAAAGTAATTAGCTAGCAAAGGCACAATTTAACACACAAATGGCTGAAATAGCAGCTGAGGGGCCTTATCACTTCTTCAGGTTCCATGGGCTCAAACTCTTCCCAAATCACCTTGCAACCATCTCCATTGACTCTCCTATAAGGCTGAAGTCCAAAACAGAGCAAATACAAGCAATTTTTGTATGCCAAATGCACAGCATATTCATCACAGCAACACTTTAGGTGAACTTCCATATTAATCTCTCCAAGGAGGCACCAAGTCATCCAAAATACGGCTGCTGGGTGACTATCAGCAGATGCAACAAAGGCGGAGAAATAGTTACATTTCACCAGTTTAACCACCACTTTTGCATTACTTCCCAAGTCAAAAGAAATCCCTGAATGATCAATACACATTTTTAAAAATATAAAACATTATAAAATACAATTTAATGGATGTGGTCTTCTGCTTGCTAAAATTGCATGCTCTTAATAACTATATGGCAGGCAAACATGAGGCATTTAAAATATAATTTTCCATTTAAGTTCTGCTGTATTAGTTCTCTGGAAGGCTTCCATCCCTGCTGCAAAGCTACTCATGGATTGATTATCCCCATTCCAGCTTCCAAGAGCAGCAGTTTGGGCTACTACTCCCTCCTCCACATTCAAGTCCATTGCTGTCTCCTATGCTTGATATCCATTGATGCACAAGGAGGAAATTATATATTTTGACTCTATCGAAATGGAAAACTACAGAAAAGATTGCTGATTGGGCTTCTTTTATAAACACACTCTTTCTTTTCCTTCCCTCCTTCCTCTTTCTTCTTTTCTCAATTGTAAGACTTCCCTTATTATTCTTTTTCTTTTTCCCGCCAAAATTCTATCCACATGTTCTTGGTCTCAATCTCTTTCCATCCTTCTCAGAAGATCCATTACCTCAGGGGAGATCATCAGGAAAACAGCATACTGTGTAAGAAGCATCTAACTTTTCTTCATCAGCCCACTTTTCCTTTCCTATTTTGTAAAAAATAAGAATGCATAAGTTTCCATACTGTGTAAACCAGGCATGTTACCATTTGGGTTCAGCTGATAAATTAATCTTGTCCTGCTTAAATCAGGTTTTTGTGTGTGAAAGAAATATATTTATCTTGATTTAATTAAATTAACTCTGAAGGGGGATTGGAAATCTGAGCTAAGTGATTAATTAAATTTGACTCACACTTTCAGGAATACACAATTCAGGGTACTGCCAGTCAGAAGGCAGCAGCAGGAAATAAAAATGTTAGGCCTTCAAGGTTTTGCACTAAGGGGTATCTGTGTGTGAACGTGAATGAAAGAGAAATATACTATTCTAGCTAATGGGACCAGACAAGAACTTAATTTCTCACCTTGTCTCCCCGTTTTACATCAGTTCATTATAGCTTGCAGGAGGTCTGAGGCCTACCCATCTTGCTACCTAGAAAACTCTGGAAAACTGTGAATTCACTGTTTATTTCTCTCTCAAGAATATAATTAGTGGGTGAATGCAAGGAGCAATTTATTCTTTTGACTGATAGTATTCATAAAGCATCCCTCCCTTCTACACCTGTGTTTTCAAATCTAGGCGTTTCTTTCAGGTCTGCCATGCAGTTCCTCCCAATGCAAGAAAGCTTCTCCAGGCAAGAGAATGATTCAATTCCAAATGAGATATTCCTTTCTGCTTTTGTCATTCACTCACTTTCAATTACCTAATTCCTGAATAAGATAGAATCAGTTCCTGGTAGAGATGAAGCAAAGGAAAAGATGCCTATCGCATTTGTTAGGGAAGAATGTTCTTTTTTCTTGGGCCAGCTAAGACTCCTAAGAGCTTGGTCTGACCCATGTGGAGAAAATGAGCTTCCACTCACGAGCTCCAAAGCTGTCTCTCCTTTTTCAACTTTTACAGAAAGGTTCAAGGTGGTTCCTGGTTCTCCACTTAGTCAAGACTCTGCCTCCCCATTAGTTTAAGGGTCTGCAGAGTCTGGTCAGTCAGACATAAAACATGTTAGCAATGCTCCCAAAGTGAAAGAACTCCCTCCTCCCAAATGCAAGATATATCTAATTTCCAGGAATAAGGAAACTCAAATTACAAACAGATTATTGCTTACAAGATAGGTGTCAAGCCCTCCATACTTGGATACAGATGAAGTCATAATAAGATAAGCATGTGCATTAGGAAAATATGCACTTAGTAATTTCTCATTTCTACTGTTCTATGTACTAGGCTATACTAAATGGATCAAAAAGTGTAGAATTTAAATCCTAGAGCATAAATCTATATATATTTATATATACATACAGTACACCACACCCACACACACACCCCTATATATAAACTTTGACAGGTGTGTGCTGCTGCAAGCAGATCTGTTTGTAGATTGTTTCATTCTTTTCTTATATAAGTTATATATAACATAACTAGTCTAGCCGAGTTATACATGTGAACCTTTTGCAAGCAGCCTATTAAGAATCTGGAGAATTTAGATTACATCTATGTTAAGTGTGAAGTCAGATACTATTGTTAGACAGTGGTAGCAAATACAAATAGCTATAGATAACTCAGGGTGCTGTTAGCGCATTGCATATATTGCCTGGTTGGTGGCAGGTAGGAAATGTTCTCTTGTGAGCTTAGATTAGACATCCCTACTTACTTAGAAAAAGATGAATATTCTTGTACAAAATTGGACTTTAATTGCATACTGCAGTTCCTGGAAAATATGGTGTCTTCTAATTAATAGATATAGCAATATGTTCTTCTTTGGTATAAATTTTATGATGTTTTACAATAACATTTTGTTTCTGATTATTCTATAGTATTATGTGGTATTATTAATAAACCAATGAAAATCCATAATATGTATGAAAAGAGTTTTTTTGTTGTAGAATTCTCCCATTTTTTCTACTTTCTTTTGTTTATTAATATTTTTATGTTAAGGATTGTTTACATGTTATTTACAATGTTACTGTTGTAAATCTTGGTATTTTGCCTACATTTTGTACTCTTCTAAAAGAAAAAGAAAAAGGGATATATATTTCATTGTTGCGGGATATCTAAATTAGAATAAATTCTTAGTAACATATTGAATTCATTATAATTTTAATCCATGATTTTTACCGTGCTGACCATGGTGCCTGATATTCACCCTTATCTTAAAGCTTAACAGTGATTTTTATTGAACAAACTTACATAGCAGCCAGCCCATCATCTAGAAGAAACTCTGGTAGTGAACAAAATAAAAATATAATAGAATCAAACGAGAATTTAAAACAATAAACAGCAGTGTGGGCCCCAATAAAACATTGATCCACCTTGGGCTAGCTCTGTCAATATTCTGGCCAGGTCTTTACCATTTTCCTAAAGGCTGATAGGTCACTGCCAACCATATTCCTGGGGGAAGAATGTTCCATAAGGTAAACACTATGACAGAAGAGAAGTTCCCTGAAGATGGGCTCCAGCACAAGTCCGAAAGCTCAGAAGACAAAACCTCTGGTCCTGGTGATCGACCCAGATTGGATCCTGCAACATTATCCTGGACATGTATATTCATCTTTATTTATGACGTCCCACCTGGTGATACCTAGCATAATACCCATCCTGGCAGATCTAAGTTTGCTTAGTCTTCTGAAGCAAAACAATATATTCAGTTAAGTACTGCTATGGAACATAATAATTATAGATGCATTTCCTTCTCCCTTTCTTATTTCTTCTAGTCCTCTGGTTTACTATTTCTTACTCTTGTTCTCTGCTATACATACCTCTAATTACCTTGATTAGGCATACCTTGATGAATATGCAGATTCATACTGTGTGTGTGAGAGAGAATTGTTTAAGCTAAGTGAAATCTATTCAAAAACAACAAAAATGTTAATTTATAAATTTTGAGATCCAATCCACAGTGTCTCCATTTTGTCAAGGTCATATCTCATATTCATTCTTTTTATTATATTCCCTAGCTAGTTGCTTCAATGTATATGTTTGAAAACTAATATTTTAGTACAATATCTTTAATTGTTTGTATTTTATAATGCAGCACTCTTTCACTTAAACATCTTTCATTTTTTTCAGAGGAGTAGTTGTTTAATCTTCGTACAGTAGTGAAAAGTCTTATGGGACTTTAAACACTAACAAATTAGACATTTTCTGTATTTATAATATATCTGTGTTTAACTTACATAATTGATATTCGTGAACAGTACTGTACTACTACATTAAAAACAAAGAAATTGTGTAGTTCATTATGATGACCACTGGATGACAGTATAATGTTTAATATTTTAAGTAGAGAACTACAATTTAATGTTTTCTTCAAAAAATTATATTGTTCTAAGTAAAGAAAATAGAAATTGTGTCTCCCAAGTTGTTTGTACCTGTATGAAGTTACATTTTCAAAAAATGATTCCTGTGAAATGTTTCTCTGAATGGTATTACAATGTGGAATTTCTTTGGTTGTGATTTACACAGTAGCTCATGAGGTTAACTAACAATGGCTAGTATAAAAGCAGCACCATCTCCTGTTTAAAAAAGCAATCAGGAACTTGTTAAGAGACTGTGTTCTTCCTACTTTACTTCTAACTTGCTAGACTCTGAATTTTGCTCTTCTAAGCTAAATGTAGTACGTTTATTTTACACCTGCAGTATTAACTAACATAAAGCCAACCAGAATTCTTTTATGAACTGTGATATGAAATTATATTTGTGTACCAAATTTGGTTAAATAGAAATTCTGATTAATCTCATCATGATTAGTTTACATTTGTAGAAATTTCCTTTAGTGAAATGTGACAAAAGAAGTGTCTGAGGAAATGTTGTGTAGGAAGAATGGAAAGAGTTTATTTGTTCATGCAAATTGCTGTGTATTTGTACACTATTTGTATAACAAATGTATTGTTCAGTCACTAAGTCGCATTTGACTCCTCACAACCCCTTGGACCACAACACGCCAGCTCCCCACTCCTCCACAGTCTTCCTGAAATCCATACTCATTGTGTTGATAACACTTTCTAACCATCTCATCATCCTTTCTATTTTTGCCTTCAGTCTTTCCCAGCATCAGGGTCTTTTCCAATGAATCCTCTTTTGTCATTTGGTGGCCAAAGTATTGGAATTTCAGCTTTAGTATCTGTCCTTCTAAAGAACAGTCAGGATTGATTTCCTTGTATAACAAATTAAGGAATAGCAAACATTTCAGATACATTTGTGTTATATGGAATTTCATACATTATTGAATTTAGTGCATAATTACTACACAAAGAAAACTTCTCATGGCCTTAACCTGTATCTTTATTATACAGGTAGATATCTAATTTGATTTTCTGTTCAGTGAAGCCTATACTTTGTACAGCTGAATTAGTTTCAAAAGACACTTTATTCTCTCTTAATTTGTACTCAATTGAATTAATTGATTGGTATAAAGAATAATACAATTTTTGGATTTGGTTATAACATAGGAAGGAACATAGTACATTTTTCTAGCTAGATTGAAACCTTCACTAATTTTACCTTTTAAATAATTATATGCCATTTCTTGTGAAAATGTTCTTATGAATGGTATTAACTTATTCCTAGAATAAACTTTATATGATAGATTATGTACAATTGTGTTTTGCTAGTCATTTCATCATTGTGAGCCATCTTTGTTCATACCATAGAAGTCATTCTGAAAGCAAACTCTGCTGGCACATGCTTCTGCAGACACAGGCACTTCTGCTGGGACTGAAGAAGCTGGAGATAGACAGGAGTAGTTTTCAAGGAAACCATGTGATCACTTTGAAGGGAAGCGTTTTGCTGCAATAACATATTGTATAAAGTACTTCTTTCAGATGTTTTTGCCCAGTTCTAGTGCCTAATTGTGTGGTCAAAGTGTAGCTTGTCCAGGAAGAGAAAAGCAAAATAATATGGTGAAAAAACTATGTCAGTGAAGCAGCTACAAGTTGAGATCCTACAAGTTGAAATTTTAAAGAAACATTTGCAAAATGTGATTTATTTTTCAGAATACATATTGCAATACCAAATCCAGTATCCTTACTTCAAAATTAAAAGAATAATAGTTTCTACATTGACCTGGCCCTGGTGGATTTTACGTATTTTCCAGAAAATTTATTTTTTACTCTAATGGTTAAAAATACTGCAGCAATGCCTTAAAAGCCATTTATTTACATTGAATGCATAAGAATGAATTACACTGGTATTTCAGAAATAGCCTACCCATCTTGTTTATAATTCTTGTCCTGTTATCTTACATATTTCATATAATTTATTTTCTTCCCCATTACTTTTAATGGCATTTGGCATATAATTGTAATTAACTCTTAACTAAGGCCAGAACTACATATAATTACAGTTAACCCAGGCAAAATCAGAGGAAGATATTTTTGGAGAACTCATAAAATTATCCTTAAAATATTGCTGAGCACATTGGGTTGTGCTCCAAAAATTGTAAGCCGCCCTGAGTCTTCGGAGAAGGGCGGCATATAAATGTAATTAAAAAAAATAGCAAAATATTTTTAATATTTGTATAAATTTTACTGTATTGTTATCATTATAACCATGTTATTATTATTGTATGGTGGATCTTTTTTATTTTTTATATAGTAGTATTATCCTACAGATATACTGTGTTGGGTTTTTTTTTGTTCACACTCCAATACAGACCTATGCAAAGCCATCTTTAATGATTCCTTTGATAGCTAACATTATGTAAATAGTATCTGATAATATTTTTTTAAAATAGACATATTTAGCATTTAAATTTATTAGAAAATAAATTAGTTCTAGTGTGAATTTCCAGTTTAAGTTATCATCCTGATCCATAATTTTGATATGACTGTGCTGAAGATGCTCAGTGAACAATATTTTAAAAAGCATGAAAACTGCCATAAGATGTGTTGGAAATTCTATTTGATATCTGTCAGCATGTGAATTTTAAACATTTAACAGCAGTAAGTAATGAGTGCTGTCCTTTATGTCTAAACACACTCTGAAATGATATTTAATTTAATGAACAGGGTATTTGAAATGTAAAAAATGTTGAAGAATAAATTTGGCTAGTTTCCTTTTCAAAAATGTAGATCCTAGAATATATTCAAAGGGTATACAGTATATGCCTCATAAATATTCTCTGGTCTTTAAATAAAAGAGGAAATTAAACACAGTGTTTATTCTACATGCATGTTCTACAAATAAATAAACTTATAATAATACTGTATATGTATGTTATTTTTGTACCAAATTATTTCCAAAGCAGATATACTTTTCAAATAATTTTCTAGAAAACAATAAGATAGAAAACAAATAGGAAGGTTATGGCACTGTTTATGCTACTGGACACCAATACCTATCATCCCTGATCATGAATTATGTCGGGACTAGTGGAATTTGGAATTTAGCATCATCTGGAGAACCACAGATTCTTAACCCCTGTGATAAGAGAAAGAAAAAGATAGTTAAGTATTTTTAAATACTTAAAATACCTTGGTGGCTCAGGCTGTTAAATGCCTGCTCTTAAGATCCAGCTGTCTACAATTACTGTAGGCTCAAATCCCACCAGGCTCAAGGTTGACTCAGCCTTCCATCCTCTCGGGGTAGGTAAATTGAGGACCCAAGATTGTTGGGGGCAATTAGCTGACCTTGTAAAAATGCCGCTTAGTAATAAGCAGGCATATACAATGGAATGAAGGCTATTGCTGAGCGCACTGGGTTGTATCCCAAAAATTGTAAGCCCTGAGTCTTGGGAGAAGGGCGGCATATAAATGTAATTAAAAAAAAAAAGAAGGAATGTAGTATTTCACTGATTCCATTGAAAAAAGTTCATTGAAAAATTAGTGTTTGATTCGATTGGATATTATTTTAATTCAAGCATGACTACAGCAAAAATGTAGAATGACATTATTTGTAGAATACAATCATTGCAAGGCATTGTATGACATTACACAAATAATAATTATAGTGGCAAAGTAAAAAAAAAGAAAATCTATATTTTTATTTTAGTATCATTTTAGATTTCTCCTGCTCGTTTCAGGTAAAATATGTGTCTAGGATTAGAGGAAAACTAGTTTTAAGATAGGTGAAAGTGATATGTCAATATAAGTATGTTTTCTGCACAGTTTGTTCCGCTATGATGTTGAGATAAGTGTACACACTGTTGTGGATATCCAGTTTCTTTGGGATAACCCTACCCCTACTGTGGGCTATGTCCTGTGTAGAATTTTGCAACTTTTGGTTAACTGCTACTCTGGAAAAAAACTGTGAAAATAATTTTGCAGAGTTTCTTTGGGATGATGAGGCAGGCAATTTTTTGTATTGTTACTATTACTATAATTCAATTCTCAGGGTAGCTTCAGGGTTGCCAATGATTCAAGGCAGCATAGAAGAACCATTTAAAATGCCTTTAAAAATTATATAATGTAGAGCAGGGGTTCCCAACCCCTGGGCTGCAACTCAGTACTGGGCAGCAGCCCGTTCGGAACTGGGCCATGGAAGTGGCGGGCGAACGTGTGTGTATGCAGCTCCATTTGTGCAAGCAGCAGGCTGCTGCTTGTACAAATGGAACTGCATGTGCACACTTGTCCACCGCTTACGGGGAACCATCCCCTCTCCCCCACCACCACCACCAGTCCACAAAGCCAGAAAGGTTCGGGAACTCTGATGTAGAGTCAATATCACAACAACAATGCTTCAAGAAATACACAAAAATTAAACACAGTTATTTAAATCACCAATTGCTGAAAAGGCCAAATTTTCAACTTCTACTTTGTGTAATCTTTTTGTTCCTGTTTTGTTTTTGAAGGGAAGGCACATTAGTAGCTTGGTTCCATTCTTCCATGTAGATTTGGAACTTCCTTAAAGAATGTCCACTTTGGTATCTTTTTCTTGGCCACAGAAAGCAAACATAGTGAAGAAAAAGGCAGGTCATTTTATACTGAGAAAGATGGTGGGTTGTTCCCTAGAAAGAGGGAACTTACAGCATTTCTAAAAAGTTGCAGAGGTATCAGAAGTAAAATTGGTGCTTGTTTAAATTTTGTCATAGTCTGCCCTGGTTTAAACAATATATTTGAAAGAGAGCAAATAATACATATTGTAATGAATATTACCATTAGTGTTATACAACAATATTACATTATTGTACATTGTCACATAAACATTACATAAACATATGAGCCGTGGTGGTGCAGTGGTTAGAATGCAGTATTGCAGGCTAATTCTGCTGACTGTCGACTGCCAGCTGTTTGGCAGTTTGAATCTCACCAGGCCCAAGTTTAACCTAGCCTTCCATCCTTCTGAGGTCCGTAAAATGAGGCCCAGATTATTGGGGACAATATGCTGACTTGTAAACTGCTTAGACAGGGCTGTAAAGCACAGTGAAGCAGTATATAATATAAGTGCTATTGCTATATTCATATAGTTTCTCTAAAGATTTCTCCCATCTTGATTTTAAAAAATAAGATGACAATCCTCCCCTTAGACTGCATTGGTCACATTGAAAATGTTAGGATTTAAAAAGTCAAAATTGTGCATAAGATTGCAATTTGCACACTTAATGACATCAGCAGTTATCCATGAGAAGCAAATAAATATTCATTAAAAATATTAAACACATAATATTTTATTCAAGTTGTATCAAGATGCCACAATGCTTTAGAAAATGTAAGTTAAGTTATTGGTGAATGGCTTAAATATCACAGCATGTTTTTTTAATAGAAGTATATGAAAACTTGCACTTTAAACTAACTTAAAGTGCCGACACCTATTGTGTACAGTTTGGTTTTTAAAAATAATATCAAATCCTTCTAGTTGTTATAGTAGTAAAAAGGATAGTGTGAAATTGATGCTGTTATAGTATAACAATAAGGACGTGACTCGTGTATTTTATGTACACATGCATTCAACTGTAGTGACAAATGGTTTCATGCTGTGTGATTAAATGCATATTAGCGTTTGCCCTAGGCATTTGATTATTACCATCTTTACTTCATTACATTTCCACACTATATGGCTATATAATTTATAAGATAATACAGACATCACTTTGTTGCTGATAGGAATTATTCTGTTTTATGGATGGTGTCCTTTAATTTTGCCTTTCATGGATTATAAAATTGGTTAATATCTGCTGAAGTGAATCACTGGAGAAGCAAATAAAGATGTTGGCCTCAGGTCACCGTGTCATTTGTGATACTGGCAAAATCTTACTGGCTCATTTATCCCTGTACATGATTGATAATACCATGGGTTAAATGGAGAAAGCTTTGCTTCCATTAAAGGATCATCACGAGTGAAGACCTCCCACTTAAAAGTCAGGCATGATGAGATGACAAGAGTCTATCTACAGGTCAAATTAAATAACTTAAATAATTTAAGTGAAATGACAGTATAATTTGTCCATCCTGTGTTATTACCTTGACCCCTATCAGGCTTACTGCTTTACTTTCTAGTGCAGATTATTTAATATGTAATTTTTAATAACTGTTGTTCAAATATATGAAAACACACACAGTACTTATGGGTGTGGTAAAACATATTTTTATAATGCATTTTCATTGTAAAATGAAAACTTCTACCATGAATTATTGGCTAAATTGAAAATCAGTAATAAAAGGGTATATGCAATGGATATTTCAATGCAGTTATTTTAATTGTTTTTATTTTCTTTTGCTATATTCATGTAAAATGAAATATTGTAACAAGAAAATGATTCTCTAAAACTATAACAGACATTTTCCTTTTAAAAATTATATATTTTACAGCTATATTAAAATGTTTTCTTTCATAATTGCCCTTTTATACAAAAAATATGCCAGCAATTCAAATAACTTACAGAAATGCATTCTTTAGTGCAAACATAATCAAATAAATCATTTATATAATATGAACAAAGGACACTGAATGTGCATATTTCACACCAATCAATTTTAGC
Source organism: Naja naja (assembly GCA_009733165.1). Lineage (NCBI taxonomy): Eukaryota > Metazoa > Chordata > Lepidosauria > Squamata > Elapidae > Naja > Naja naja. The sequence goes on from CM019148.1 coordinate 275,559,416, forward strand.
TTTTCTTTATTTATTAGACTTGTTTGCCATCCATCTCACTTCGAGGTGACTCTCTTTTAACTCTTTTGCGGTCAAAAGGCATTATTTCATTGTTTTGGAAAGTTCATAATGCATCTGACCAGTTCTATTTCTATTATTGTAACTTACTAAATGCTATAATTTTTTTCTATATAGGTACAAAGCACTTTGGTCATATTTGATTAAAATCAGGTGAAAAATGCTTTATTTGTAAAACTAAATATATATTTTTAACTATTGCAGAATATCGAGATTAAATTTTTGAAATATTTTTATAAATCAGGGATACAACAGACTATCAGCTCAGGGAAAGGTAAATGATTGATTTTCAGAATTAATATTTTATTTCTAGATAAAGTTAGGTTATGTAATCTAAAATATAGTTACTTTTTATGCTAAATTTTGTTTCCTGAACAATTAATTTTTTAAAATATTTGCCCGGTTTCATTCAAATATCTACGGCAACTAATAGTGGCTATGTTTGCAAATCATGCTGAGCTATAATTTGACTTGTTTGTGTTTGGCTTAATGCATTGCGTGAATGCAGTTCTGGCAGTTTATAAAGTATGGTTTAGCATATTGTGTGAACCCATCAATTATACTTTAATCAGTATATCATAACTGAAGAAACTATGGCTGAACATGATGTGTGAATTATTGCACTAAAACAAGTGCAATAATAATATTGACTACACCTATGTTATTTTATATTTACAGTCTTATGTTTCTTATTGATACCTATGTACTATGGCTATAGTACAATTTTGAATAGGTGGTAAGGTACCTTCTAAAAGTGGTCATCATTGCAGGCTGATAAAGCATATAAAATCACCATTTATTTGATTATGGATCTTTCTACCTGCAAGGTTAGTGCTAAATTCCACACAGAGCTTCAACGAGAATTTCATTTTTTCCTGTTTCTTCGGTAGTTTTGGTAAAGTTTCTCTTGTTTCCTGATCTTGATCCCTTGATCTCCCTCTCCATTTTGTAAATCAAAGATGCCATGCATCTCGTCACCATTTCCCAGTAGCTTTCTGAGGAGTGGCTTTGGTTTAGATAAATTACATGGCTGCTTTGGGAAGGGGTGGCTTTTTTCTTTACCTGAAAACCCCACAAACATAATAAATGAAAAACAGTGACAGGGCCAAAGGGCATTAACTCTCAGTTTTAGTATATGCCAATTGATCAGCAGGAAACAGTGTTGTTTATATATGGAGGCAGAACAAGAAGCAATGAATGGAAAAGAGAAAACTAACCTAGTAATAAGGAGAAATTCTCCATTAGAACAATTAGTTAGTGGAACGGCTTGCCTTCAGAAGTTGTGGATGCTCCATTACTGGAGGTTATTAAGAAGAGATTTGTCTGAAATGGTATAGGGTCTCCTGCTTGAGAAGGGAGTTGGACCAGAAGACTTCCAAAGTCCCTTCCAAATCTATTATTCTGTTAAATATTCTGTTCTGTTAAAATCTGAGACATGAAAACAACTTATAAATATTATATGTGCTTGAGTTCTCATTAATTGACATCTTGTGTTGTTGAAGATTGAACTGTTTTGTGTATGCAGGATCCAATCTGAGATGGTCACCAGGACCAAAGATTTATTCTTCCTTTTGGGCTTGTGCTGGAGTTCATCCTCAGGGAACTTGTCTCTCTCCAGAATGTGTCTAGAATCTTGTGCTCAGTGCTCTGGAAAGTTCAGGGTATTGTATCATCTGCCAAACAAGAAATAATAGTACTTGTTGATGGAAGACTTGTCATGGTGTTGGGTCTGGAGACTGGCAAGTTGGTCTTCAAATTAGAGGCACATTTGCCCCAAACTCAGTTTTTTGTGTGGGTTGATGTATATTTGTTACAATCCACATACTTCATTGTCACCCAGGATCTGTTTCTGCTTTCCTTTCACATATATTTCACTCAAATATATGCTTTTTTTTCTGGGTCTGGCCACTTTTATATGAGAAGCCTCAGCATTCAAAGTCAAATGCAGTTTTGATCTGAATAACAAGCATAAACCTTGTACACATTAGTTAATGCCATTCAAAGTTTGAAATCAAGGGGACATCAAGAGCTTCCCTTCTTCTCTGCTTTTATTCTTTCTGCACCAACTAATCCAGGAGTGGGGAACTTGGTCAAACATTGGCCGTAATAATAATAATATTACATTTAGTAATTAAAAACTTTTTTTAGATTCCATAGGTTAAATGGATGAAGATTTAGATAAAGAAATAGTAGCATATTCCTTACAAAACTCCTCAGAAGCATTGCTTTCGATTCAGTTACTAGATTTCAAAACAACATTTCTGGAGGCAGTAGAAGAGTTGCGTATGAAAAGGGTAGGTGCATTTATTATTTATGTTTAGTTTTTGAATTATTTTCAAATGTTAATGCCATAAAATCAACAAGTTGAAATAGCCAATAAGATCTATTAAAACAATTTACAATAACTCCTTTCCTAACCATCTCAAACTATTGGAAACCTAAATCAAACAGAGTAGTCAATGGCAGAAAGGTGTTACGAATTCTCTTCTATGTTCTTCATATTCAAACATGGTATATAGTATCGAGCTTAAGTTGTTGCAAGTGTCACATGATTATTAGTCAGGTGGGTCTATGACAATTCACCATGGCCAATTCACCATGGCCAATTTGCCACAGCAACTTGCCTCCACAGGACAACTTGCCATGGCTAATTCACTGCGGGATAATTCAGTGTAGGACAACAGTTACACTAATATTAAAGAAATGGTGGAATATTTATTTATTTATTTATTTTATTTTATTAGACTTGTATGCCGCCCTCTCTCCCTAAGGACTCAGAGCGGCTAACAATATAAAATCCATACAAATTTACAATAAAAAAGAATTAAACTAATTACAAGCCTAAACATTAAAAGTCGATTAAAATTTAAAACCCCCTAAAAACAAACCCACCCCCCTTAGTTAGTCCAGACCGGCCTGTTCAATGAGCCAGGTCTTAAGGTCATGGCGGAAGGAGCAGAGATCAGGGGCCAAACGAAGGCCCAAGGGAAGTTGGTTCCAATGGGTGGGCGCTCCCACAGAGAAGGCCCTACCCCTGGGCACCGCCAACCGACAGTGTCTGGTCGATGGTATCCCAAGGAGGCCCTGTCTGTGGGAGCGTACTGGGCGATCGGAACGCGATGATGGCAGGAGACGCTCCCGCAAGTACCCCAGACCCAAGCCATGTAGGATATGTTGTCACCAACACCTTGAATCTCACCCGGAAGGCAACTGACAACCACTGCAGGTCGCGCAGGAGTGGTGCAATATGGGAGTATCAGGACACCCCCATCACAACCCACACGGCTGCATTTTGCACCAACTGCAGCCTCCGGGTGGTCCGCAAGGGAAGTCCCATGTAGAGGGCATTGCAGTAGTCGAGTCGGAATAAAATCATTAAAGAAAGAATGCAAAAGGGACAGAATGAAATGTGAATGATAAAAATTTCATTTTGTTTTTATGAGTAGTCCCATGAAGAGTTGGCCACAGTGAGTCAGCTGCGGCAAGTTGTTCCATTCCGCAGCCAGGAGGCTACTATACTATAGCCTTTTCATATATAGAAACAAAAATCTGAAATGAGTCAATAATAAGGAAAATGAACAGTATTAAGGTATGTTGTTAAATGTAAATTTATTCAGTTAGATACTGTATTAGATAAAATGACTAGCTTTCATGTGGCACTTATAACAATTTAAACAATTTAAAATTAAAATTCCTATTGCAGGAGCTGTTTATGATTCCTGAAAGAACACAGAAAAGGCATTGAAATATTTTGTAACTCCTCTCTGAACAGGGAGAGAACTTAAGATCACTTACAAGTGGTCCAGATAGTTGCTCTCCTTGGGGTATTGGTTTTTAGGGCTCTGGGAGGTGAGGGAATAGCTGTTTTGCTCAAATCATTGTCAATGTTTTTAAATTCACATATTTCTTTGCTAATCATTTTCAAAAAATTGCTCATTAATTGCTTTTCAGCTATTAGGAACTTTTGGGTCAACATGTTTTATATTTCCAGGTGAGTTTCCTTCAATCCTTAGTGAAAAAGTTTTAAATAAAAGTTAATGACTTAACTGTCTATGAAGATTCTCAGTCATTCAGGTCATGGTTGTCCCAAAGGTGCTTTTTAGAAATATTATATTGGATTTACCAAAGAGAGTTTGTTCAAGTTTTGAATTTTGTAAGAAGGGATAAAGAAAAACAAAATAAAAATAAAAATCTAGAACATTATTAGAAAGGACTAAAGTTCAAGATTGTTAAAAGTAAAAAGAAGGAATATAAAGTTACTTTATTTGATCAGTGTTAAAATAGATATGTTATTATATCTGATAATCATTAAGGGACTTTTGCAGACCTCAGGATATAAATGATGAGGTCTTACGGAATTGTTTATAGATAAGAGATGGGCTATGACAGGAAAAGAGCATTTCTTTTATTTTAGAGGTGATAAGTTACTAAAATAGTTTATACTTGTTGGGATAAAGGGAGAAGTAGTTTATGTTTCCTTTTCTTTACTATATTCTTATTTTTTCCTTTTCTATTTTTCTTTCTTTCTTTTTCTTTTTGTCTTTTTGTACCTTTATTTTCAGTTAGTTTTTATTCTTGTAAATTATAATCTTTACATATTAAAGTATATTTTAAAAAAGGATAACAATTTATTCACTATCATTCTGATTTCTTACTTGGCAGTCTTTCATTAAGTTATTATTTGGTTTAATGTCTTGAGTTGAAACCAATCTCAATTTACTTACTATTGTTCATCAGTCAGCCTTGACCTCAACATGGATTTGTTAATTTTCATAGATGAGAAAAACTGTTGACATATATGGTTGCCTTCAAAAATTGCTAATATCCTTGTGGAGCCACTGAATAATTTACAGAATCTGTCTCAGTAAAGAAACTGGTAGAAATCTGGAATTAAGTCATTTATGCACTTTTGCTTCAAAATGATATCACAGTAAAGCTTCACTAAATCAACCTGCATTTACTCTACCACATTGCTGATTTTCCATTGTTTCTATATAAAAAAATAGAAATGAACTGCATATGATTCATTTCCTGCACACATATGTAAATGTTACCATTTTAACATGCAAAACATTCATAAGAGGGCTGTGAAAATATTTACAGACTCCTCACATCTTGGACATAAACTGTTTCAATTCCTACCCTCAAAATGACGTTATAGAGCACTGCACACCAGAACAACTAGACACAAGGACAGGTTTTTCCCAAAAGCCATCACTCTGCTAAACAAATAATTCCCTCAACACTGTCCAACTATTTACAAAGTCTGCACTATTATTACTATTAATCTTCTCATCACTCCTTATCACCCATCCCCTCCCACTTGTGACTGTATGACTGTAACTTTGTCGCTTGTATCCTCACAATTTTTATTGACTGTTTCCTAGTATGATTTGATTGCCCTATGACTATTATTAAGTGTTGTACCTGATGATTCTTGACTCTTGACAAATGTATCTTTTCTTTTATGTATGCTGAGAGCATTTGCACCAAGACAAATTCCTTGTGTGTCCAATCACACTTGGCTAATAAATAATTCTATTCTATTCTATTCTATTCTATTCTATTCTATTCTATTCTATTCTGTATTTGTAGGCTAATATTACTCAAAGCTTTTTAGTGAAAATATACTGTGTGCTTCTAATGAAACCCTTAAAACCCTTTTAACAAAAATATTTGAATACCATCTAATATTGTTTGAATGATAGGTAGGCTTCATTTAACAACTGCCTAATTTAATAATTATTCCCAGTTACAAATTGATATCCAATATCCAATCCAGCTCCTAGGCCATTTACATTCCAACTGACTATTTTAATTATCAGGCCTCCATGTACACAAAATATTTCTGAAGGTCAGTTTCCCAATTATAGAACCATTGTGTACTGTAATAAACTTGTGGAAAATCAAATCCATAAAAAGACAATATTTAAATGGTGAATATGAATCTAATTACCAGATTGCAAGAACACAAGTGAACGGTCAGATGAGGAGACCCAAACTCATTGTAGCCTCACATTGCAATTTATTTTATTTTTATAATTGGACTTGTATGCCGCCCCCCCTCCGAGAGGACTCGGGGCGGCTCACAATTAAAAAACAACAATAAATATTTAAAAAAGAATTAAACAAAACAAGCCCAATTACTAAAATTAATTTAAAATAAATTTAACCCCCCCCCAAGAGGTCAGTCCAGCCCAGCCTGTTCAAACAACCAGGTCTTCAAATCGCAGTGGAAAGAACGAAGATCAGGAGCCAGATGGAGCTCCAAAGGGAGTTGGTTCCATAAGGTGGGAGCTGCAACAGAGTAGGCCCTTCCCCGAGGCACTGCCAGCTGACATTGTCTTGCAGACGGCACCCCGAGGAGTCCCCATCTGTGCGCACGCACAGGGCGATCGGTATTCGATATTGGCAGGAGACGCTCCCGCAAGTACCCCGGACCCAAGTCGTGAAGGACTTTGAATGTCAATACCACCACCTTGAATCTCACCCGGAGGGCAACCGGTATCCAATGCAGCTCGTGCAGGAGGGGTGTAACATGGGAGTATCGGGAAACTCCCATCACAACCCGCACAGCCGCATTCTGCACCAGCTGAAACCTCCGGATGGTATGCAAGGGCAGTCCTAAATAGAGAGCATTGCAGTAGTCGAATCGGGATGTAACAAGTGCATGAGTGATCGTGTGAAGGGCATCTCGGTCCAGATATGGGCGCAACTGGCGAACCAGTCGGACCTGGGCAAAAGCCCCCCTGGCCATGGCCCCCACCTGCTCCTCCAAACTGAGCCGGGAGTCCAGGAGGACTCCCAGGTTCTGAGCCCTGTCCACAGGGGGCAACACCTCTCCCCCTATGACCAAAGATGGAATCTGTTGACTGATCCGAGATGCCTGTACACACAACCACTCAGTCTTGGCCGGGTTGAGCTGTAGTCCGTTCCTGCCCATCCAGACCTGTACCGCATCCAGACAGCGGGTCATCACGGAGAGGGCATCACTGATTTGGCTTGGGATGGAGATATACATCAGCGTACTGATGATACCTCACCCCAAAGCCACGGATGATCTCGCCCAGCGGCTTCATATAGATGTTGAACAAGAGGGGCGAGAGGACCAACCCCTGAGGGACCCCACAAGTGAGTACCTTCGGGGTCGACCTCTGCCCCCCTGCCAACACCGATTGTGAACTCCCCGAAAGGTAGGAGGAGAACCACTGCAAAACAGTGCCCCCCACTCCCAACCCCCTGAGGTGCCGCAATAGGATACCATGGTCGATGGTATCGAAAGCCGCTGAGAGATCTAATAGGACCAGGACAGAGGAGAATCCCCTGTCCCGCGCCCTCCAGAGATCATCCACCAGTGCGACCAATGCCATCTCCGTGCTGAACCCAGGCCGGAAGCCTGACTGATATGGATCTAGAAAGTCCGCTTCCTCCAGGAAAAGCAGAAACTGCTGAGCCACCACACTCTCAACAACCTTCACCAAAAAGCGAAGGTTGGAGACTGGACAAAGTTGTTTAAAACGGCTGGGTCCAGAGCAGGCTTCTTCAGGAGCGGTCTCACCACCGCCTCTTTCAAGGCGGTGGGAAAAGAACCTTCCCTCAACGAAGTGTTGACCACTGCCTGGAGCCAGCCACACGTGACCTCCCTGGAGGCATATACCATTCAGGAAGGATACGGGTCCAATAAACATGTGGTGGAACTCAGTGGTCGCATAATTCTGTCCACTTCATCCTCAGAAACAGGATCAAACTCAGCCCAGATGACATCGCCCAGACTTCCTGTACCCCCCTCCTCAGACCACTGCCAATTAGAGCTCAGCCCCTCCTGGATCCGAGTGATCTTATCTGAAAGATATTGTCCAAATTCCTCAGCCGTACCCTGCAAAGGGTCCATCTCCACCTTCCGATGTAAAAAGGAGGGAGTGACCCTGAACAGGGTGGCTGGGCGATTATCTGCGGATGCTATGAGGACAGAGAGGTAAACCCTCCTAGCCTCCCTCAGAGCTCCCAGGTAAGTCCTAATGTAGGCTCTTAACTGGGTTCAGTCGGATTCGGAACAGGTCGACCTCCATCTGCTCTCTAAATCCCTCCTGCACCGCTTCATCTCCCAGAGCTCCTCTGTAAACCAAGGAGCCACCCGGGATCTGCGGCAAGTAAGGGGACGCGAGGGGACAACTCAGTCAAGGGCCTCCGCGGCAGCCTGTTGCCAGGCAGCCGCCAGCACCTTGGCCGAGCTGTGGATAAGGGAGGCGGGCAGAAACCCCAGCTCCACCTGGAACCTCTCAAGGTCCATCAGGCATCTGGGGTGGAACCATCTTGGCGGTTCCTCATCCCAGTGGCATGGGGCAGCCTGCTGGAAGACCAGCTGTAGGAGATAGTGATCTGACCATGCTACGGGTTGGGCATTCACACTGCCCACCCCAGTTCACTACGCCACTGCTCCAAGGCAAAAGCAAGGTTGAGTGTGTTACCCCCTCATGCATAGGGCCCTGTATTATCTGGGTCAGGCCCATAGCCGCCATGGAGGCCATGAACTCCTGGGCCAAACCCGACGCCCTCCCAAGGAGGGCAGGTTAAAGTCACCCAAGACCAAAAGGCCAGGGGACTCCACCGCCACTCCCGAGAGGGCATCGAGGAGCCCATGCAGGGCTGCTGCCACACAGCTGAGGGAAAGGTATGTAAGCAACAGGCCCAACCGACCTCCAGGCCCCAAATGCAAGAGGAGAGCCTCACACCCGCCTATCTGCGGAACAGTGACCTCCCTTGGAATCAAGGTCTGAAGGACATATTCAACTTTTAGCTACTAAGATTGTTGGCCAAGCAGGTACAAAGATAGACAGGAAAATGATTGAAATCTGGGAAAAGAGCCCCTTGTCAGTCAACAGGAGTGTTGATATTCCATCAGCTTATCAAGTACTTAGGGGCCAAAGACTTGGTAGCCCAGGAAACAACAGTCAGTGATTTAATAGCTGGCCATCAACACCCCAATCAATAAGGAGCCATACCCAGTCAGGCACAATATAAATACTACACATAGAATAGCCCAAAGCACCCATTCTGGTAGGGAGAAGTTCCCTGACGAAGTGCTGCAGCACCAGTCTGAAAACTTGGAAGATTAAACCTCTCGTCCCAATGACCAGCCCAGATTCAATATTGCAACATTATCCTGGGACATGTATATTTGCCTTCATTTGTGAATTATAATAATGTTATTATACTTTACTAGAAGTGTATGATAGGCTTAACGTTAGTGACACCAAGATAATGCTCAGTTTAGAACATCAGAGAGACAATGTAATCTAAATGACAACTGTCTGGGTAGATAAAGTAATTGATTTGCTCATCCTTTTATTTTCTAACCTTCGGTTTATGTGGGACCGAAAAGTAATGATGGAAATACACATTGTGCACGAGGTTCATGCTTTGCATTGTGACTTGTTGTCTTGCCATTCTTTCTGTAATTAAAACAATCTTTTAAAAAAAATCAGAGAGGATAGGAAGACTGGTAGACCCCTAGTAAAGTATTACCAGAAGTATTACCACTTGAGTATTTACTCCCTAGGGTATTGCAAAAATACACAAAAACATGTGCTAACACAGATATTTTCTGATGCCAATAAAACATCATAAATAAGTAACATGGGTAGAAAATCAGATTCACTAGCTGTGTTAGTCACTGACCACATCGTTTGTTTAATATTTTGTTTATTTTGTACCCTGTTGGTATACATGGACGAAAGAAGGAACCTTTTTTTTCCTCTTAAGACATACCATAGTGGATGTTAAACTTGGAAATTTTCACTAAATTTGGACAAGTGTTACTTGAAGAACTACTTTATGTAGGGCATCCTAAACAGACCATGAATCTATAAGTCTGGAAACTGGTTAGGTAACAAAAAGAAATAGATGTGGCAATTTTGTAGGAGGTGGATTATAATTTTGAAAAAGATAGAAAAAGTACCTAGTTTGGGCTGCTTGGATATGAGCCAGCTGTACAGTATTCCTAAATCTGTTCAGGGTCAAACAATCAGGGGGGGGTTGGACAATACACTGCCTTTCTTGTAAAACTACAGCCTGAAGCAAGCATTTTACAAAAGGCCTGACACTTTCTAAAGGTTATAGAGAGTAAATAAACCATCAAATGACTCCTCTTTTATTGTTATGGTGGTGTTTTTGTAAAAAACACTTAAATCCTTGTAGTCCTAAGGCAGCTAATAAAACAGCAACACTTGTAAAGGTTTTATATTGCTTGTTATCTTCTTAAAATGATATACATTTTTCTCCTAAACAGAAGAAAGTTTTCCTGTTAGAGAACAACAGAACTGTTCGTTGCAAGGCAAAAGAAATTCAGTCTTGTATTTATAATAAAAACAAGCAAGCAGGCAAACGAATAAAACTGGTGATTTTAAAGAAGACTTTCACTTTTACTTCAAGATTAGTCTTTTTTTAATTTAACTTTTTGATATATCTTTTATGTAATTACTGAATTTCCTCCCTCAAATAAGACAATATTTACTTCCCTTTTATTTGCTATTTCAAAGTTCCAAGTTTCCAATTTTTTTACTGAAATAAGTTTAATTCAAATATATACATAATTGTAAAAAATAGGACTTGTCAATTTTTATTCAAATATCATTAACAGTTTAATGATATACATTTAATTTTACTGTACTGATTTATGGTTTTGTGGAAAAGATCAACTTGAAATAATTTATAGCTTCTAATGCCTGATGCATATTTAAATTCCAGAAAAAATCTTTACTTTAAGCTAGAAAGGTCGAAACACCTGCAGATAAGGCAACAGTGTGCCAGAAATTTTGTGGAATTTCTGGAATTCATAGGCCAGCTTGGAAGGAGCTTTGGACATTTTGTATTTTTGTGAATTAACAGCGTTGGAGTTCTGGCTGAGATTAAACGGTGTTTATTACTGGCTGAGATGCAATGTAATTGAAACCACTGCACCAGTTTTGTGTTTTGCTTTATTTGCTCTGTTAAGTTTGCATGAAGAGTCAGACGCGAAGAGCTTCAGTGAAGAGTTTATTAGTGACTACAGCTCGAATGGACCTGTCTTGGCTGGGCTACGGCTGCTACTTATAGCCAGCAGCCACAGTTGCCAGCCAATCAGAGTGCAGGTTTTCCCGCACTTTTCAAACCAATCATATTTGACATTTTACAAGAACAATTCAAACTAAATCAATGACATTCAAACCTACATACATAACACCCCTCCCCACTAGGTTCAGTCCATACCAAACCCCAACCTATCTAATGTATTCTTTTAAATAGGTGGGGCTCTTACGTGTACGTTGAGACCTTCGTGGTTCAGAAGTTTTAACATTCTCACCCAGTGAGAGAGGAAATGTGTCTGCTGACATTTCCCTACTGGGACTTCCTGTGGAAGAAGACCCTGTTTGATTGTTAGAATCTGGTCTCTCCTCCCAACCCATCTCCAGCCCAATGTCATGTAGTGATGTACAATCTTCCACTTGTAAGGATGGATTTTGGCATTGTGACAGGTTTTGGGATGGTTCCTGTCGTAATGGCTCGTTACACATGGGATGGATTCTTGCTTGCTGATTATCCTCCTGCTCCTCCCCATCCCCCCTAGAATTGACATCAGGTGAGGGAACTAGAGAGGAACAAGTGCGATGTTCCAGAGAGAACCTGGATCTAAGTTGATCAATGTGCCTGCTCCAGAGGACTTCATCCTCTGTTTGTACCCTGTAAGAATGAGGGCCTGTGATTTGAGTTATCTCAGCAGGAATCCACAAAGGTTCACCCATAAGGTTCTTAGCATAAACAGAATCACCCACACTGAATCTGTGAACTTTGGAAAAGGAATCTAGTGATGCATTGGGTGCGTAAGTGGGATGAAGGCGGTCAAGGGAAGACCTAAGTTTCCTACCCATCAACAACTCTGCTGGGGATAAGATATTAGATGGGTTAGGAGTGATGTGCTGAACACTAAGAAATTTTTCAACTTTCTCAGTGATGTCCCCAGGACCCAGTTGCTGAAGCTTCTCCTTGGTAAAACGTACCATGCGTTCAGCCCGGCTGTTAGCCGAAGGGTGCCCAGGGACAGTGAGGGCATGTCTGATACCCTGTTGTGCTAAATAGGATTCAAAAAGGTTGGATGTAAATTGAGGGCCATTGTCAGAGACAAGAACAACAGGTAACCCGTGGGTTACAAAAAGTTTTTGAGCTGCTTGATGACAGCATCAGTTGTGGTGGATGCCATAGGGATTACCTCTAGCCATTTGGAATATGCATCTACTATAATAAGAAAGGTGTGCCCTCTGGTAGGGCCTGCGAAATCAATGTGAATCCTAGACCATGGGCCCCTAGGACATTCCCATTCCTGTTTGGGGGCGAGAGGTGGGGCAGGCCTGATTACCTGACAGTTAGGACAAGATGCAACCCAGTTTTCAACCATTTTGTCAATACCTGGCCACCATACATAACTCCTGGCCAATCCCTTCATCCTTACAATACCAGGATGACCCTCATGTAACATTTCCAAAACCTCTTTTTGTAGTTTTGCAGGAATAACCACCCTGTTACCCCACAAAATACATCCTCTTAATACAGATAATTCAGTTTGCCTGGACTTAAAAGGTTGGGCCAGGTGAGGTAGATCTTGAAGAGGCCAATCTTTCTTAATCCAGCCTATAACAGGAGCCAATAAAGTGTCTTTGGCAGTCTCTCTGGCAATTTCAGCAGCATGCACTGGAAGCTTGGCAACAGTTTCTAGGAAAAAGGTTTGTGTTTCAGGTTCAGAGTCCTCCTTGTGGCAAGGAAGTGGGCAATGACTCAGTGCATCAGCATGTCCAATGTCCTTGCCAGGCTTCTGGATAAGTTTGTAAGAATAAGCAGCAAGAAATTCAGTCCACCTCAGCATTCTTGGTGACAGGATAGTAGGTGTAGGTTTATCTCCTGCCACAATGCCTAACAAAGGTTTGTGATCTGTAACAATGGTAAATGTTCTCCCATACAAATATTCATGAAATTTCTTGACAGCTGCAACAATTGCCAATGCTTCCTTGTCCCATTGGCTGTAATTCCTCTCTGCTTTGGTCAAAGTGTGAGAGTAAAATGCAATAGGGGCTTCTCTCCCGCTGGGAAGCCTGTGGCTCAACCCCCCCCCACTCCAAAGGGGGATGCATCACAAGTCAGTACAACAGGCAAGTCAGTACAACAGGCAAATTCTCAGAGAACTGTATCAGTACAGCATCAGACGTGATTAGTCTTTTAATACTGTTAAATGCTGATTGCTCCTTCCTCCCCCAGATCCAAACAGCTTTTTTATCAAGCAATCTGTGCAAAGGTTCAGCAATGGATGCCTTTTGAGGTAGGAACATGTGATAAAAGTTAATGAGTCCAGGGAAGGCTTGCAAATCTGTTTTGCATTTAGGTTTAGGGGCTTCTTTGATTGCTGCAACCTTGGCATCGGTAGGGTGGATGCCATGCTTGTCAGTCATATAGCCCAGGAATTCAACCTTGTCAGTTTTAAGAGTGCATTTTTCTTCCTTGACTTTTAACCCCGCTCTCCTGAATCTGGTAAGGACTTCTCTGAGTCTTTCTTGTAACTGAGTGTCATTTTCAGCAGAGATTAACACATCATCAAAGTAAGGCACTACCCCTGGCAGTCCTTGGAGCATCCTTTCCATAAGGCTTTGAAAGATGCCTGGTGCCACGCTTACTCCAAATTGTAACCTTTACATTTGAAGGCACCTCTATGAGTCACAATGGTTTGGGCCTCTGCAGTGGCATCATCAACTGTTAGTTGTTGATATGCCTGGGCCAGATCCAATTTGGCAAAGACTGTACCCTGCCAAGTGAATGTAATAGATGATGCACCACTGGAACTGGGTATGCGCTCTGCTGCAGCACATGGTTCAGTGTCCCCTTATAGTCCCCACAGATTCTTACTGACCCATCAGTCTTGACAGGTGTGACTATGGGTGTCTCCCATCTGGAGTGGTCAGTGGGCTCTAAAACTCCTTGAGCTATTAGTTTATCTAATTGTACATCAATTTTTTCCTTTAAGGCAAATGGGACCCTTCTGGGCTTTAAACGAATTGAGGGCACCTTGGGATCTAGGTTGAAAGTGATAGGGGTCCCCATATACTTGCCCAATCCTTCGCTGAAGACCTCTGGAAACTCAGACTTCAAGGCCTCCTCCCATTCAGAGTTGCTCACGTGATTGATGCCAGTCACCTCGATGCCTAGTGGATTGAACCACTCAAGCAAGCTTGGGCGATCCTTGTCCACGATGGTCAGGGGCAAACGTTTGGTGTGGCCTTTGAACTTTACATTGAATTCTCTTGTTCCAGCTACTGGAATCTTGTTCCCTTGGTAGTCTTTAAGAGTCAGTGCTTGCTTCTGGAAATGTTTCTTCTGGATGTTGGGAAGTAGCCTGTGAATAGTGTCCCATGACACCATAGATAAATAGGAGCCTGAGTCCACTTCCATTTGGCAAGGCCTTCCTTCAATGAGTACCTTCACATGTACTTTTCTGCTTCTTAAGGTTGAAGAATGACCAATGGTGACTGTTTGATGAGTTTCATTCTTCCCATTTGCTTCTGAGTTGCGCCCCATTTTCTCACTGAAGTTGTTGGGCTTAAAATCTTTGTCAGCAAACTTTCTTCTGTGTGGTGGAGTTCTGGATGATTTGCAGACTCTTGCTAAGTGACCTCTTTTTTCACAACGAAGGTAGATGGTATCAAGAAACTTGCATTCAGTGCGGGGGTGGCCCCCCCCACAACCTCTGCAATAAAAGTCTTGCCTTTTTCTTCCCAGGTCTTTCTTTTTCTTTTCCATTCTGCGTCTATAAATTCCTTCCTCCACCTCACTGCAGTCTGATTCAGTATCTATTGGCTTGCAATGAGTTGTTGTGGACTTTTCCAGATCAGAATGGCTTGAGGCCTTGTTAATTTTCTTCATGGCTGCCACTGAGGACTTAGTGGCTTCTGCTGAGGAGGCCTCTTCTATGGCTTCCTTCAACGTGATCTTAGGTTTTAATAACAATTTGCTCTGAAGCACCTTGTCTTTGAGGCCTAGAACAAATCAATCGCGCATGGCCTCCTCCAAGTTGTTAAACTCGCATGCACCCCAATGTCTCTTAAACTTGCCATGAAGTCGTTAACGTTTTCGCTTTCCCCTTGATCCCGACGGTAAAACTCGTGTCTCTTAATGAGGCACGATACTTGTGGGGCGTAATGGGCTCTTAAAAGCTTTTCTAAATCAGGCCATTCCATTACCTTCACGTCTGCAGCTCCCGCCAATGCCTTCGCCATCTTGAAGACTGCCGGACAGCAGTGCATAAGAAAGACCGCCCTCTTCCGCTTCTCGGAGATGTCGGCGAGGTCGTTTCCTTCCAAATACATTTGGAAGCGATCCGCATATGATTCCCAGTCTTCTGCCGCCAGATCGAACGGGGCTCTGGGGGTGCTCAGCGCAGCCATCTCGCTCTTCTGCTTGTCTTCCGCGTCATCTTCTCTTCAGGGGAATCCCACCTTCGTTGCCAGTGTTAAGTTTGCATGAAGAGTCAGACGCGAAGAGCTTCAGTGAAGAGTTTATTAGTGACTACAGCTCGAATGGACCCGTCTTGGCTGGGCTACGGCTGCTACTTATAGCCAGCAGCCACAGTTGCCAGCCAATCAGAGTGCAGGTTTTCCCGCACTTTTCAAACCAATCATATTTGACATTTTACAAGAACAATTCAAACTAAACCAATGACATTCAAACCTACATACATAACATGCTCTATAGCTTAAACTGAATATTTTTTTCCCTGGAATTTAAATATACGTCAGGCATTAGAAGCTATACATTATTTCAAGTTGATCCTTGTCTACATTCCACCTCTCATCCAGGCTTGAGTTTCAAGTCCTTTAAGTGAAATGCTGGTTTGATGATTTATCAGTTCCTCCAAAGGGATTGTGGGAGAAATTGACAAAGTTTTTCTACCTTCCATCTTCTGTTCATGAGGAGACTGACATACATCAAAAACTATTCCTGCAGTTCCCAAATATTTAAAATGTCCCAAAGCATCTCTGTAACTGTAAGTTTCGTGTGTGTATGCAGCATTTTAGGTATTTGAAGGAAACACAGCAGGACTTGTCACCTGTCAGACGGTACATGAATTATTAGACTAGTAGTCACAATGCAGATTCCTTCATTTTTGTTATAGCACGTAAAACCTAGATCTGGGAAAGACTCTTATATTAGTTTCTCTTTGTTTTTAATCTTTCTTTAAACATTTCAAATAAGATATTAAAAAAGAAATACTTTTTAAAGAGACAATGCCAGGCTAGCTTCCTGGGTTCTTACTGAAGCATTGGTGGGAATGCTTGCCAGCAGATAAAAAAATGTGACCATTTCAAGATTCATGGGTAGATTTATCAGATCCATGAGAAGCAGCCTTGTTTAGGAGTTCATCTATGGGCAAAGCAAATAGGCAGGCTGAAGAGGAATAGATATTGAAAACCCACAGACTTTTCTTTAAAAAGATCACTTATTGGTAATATTGAGGGTTAACTTTTGCAAGGATGTTATTTCAAATGAGCTTTAAAAAGTTTTCAATCTACAATGAATTAAAAATAAAGCTGCCCTTCCGCCACTGAAGATGTGATAGTAGCAAAACAAAACTTTCCTTTCAGACTATGAAAGAGGCTGAATATATAAATCTCATATGAATTATACCTTTTGTCTTGCTGTGGAAAGAGCTTGATGTATAAATTAAATATGTATTATCCTTTTTGTCCTTCTAAGATTGTCCTGAATAAAGAAATACTGTGAAAATGCAAGCAGGTTGTAAAAAGAACTTCATGGATTAGTAATCTCCCTCCATTCCATGTCCTAGAAAGATTAGGTGAACAAGTTTCCATAAATTCATTTACAGATGTTATGCTGGAGGGAAGCTGTTGATCCCAGCTAACATTTCAAAAATTTTCACTGTGGCCTGAAATGTATTTTCAATTGCATATATAACTTTTAAAATTTTTAGGATGATAGAGTAAGAAAATGCATTGACATAAAAAATAATTTTTAGCATAAATTGCTAAATCAATTTCAATCAGGTTATTTAATGTTTTGAAAATATTTTCATAATAAAGCTTATCAGGAATATATCACAACAATAATTTTGCTTTAATTTTGAAATTAGGATTCAGAAAATCTTTATGAGAAACAAATTAGCAGACATGTTGCTGAAAAACAGGACCTTGTATGGCAGAAGGTTGGTGACTTTGTCATAATTTTTGATATTATCACTGAAGTGATGAGGAAAAAAGTGATATCTGAACTTTTTAATATACTTCCACTAAATACTTAGCGTTAGGGTTAAATTTAGTGGATATAATAATCAACTGAATCCTGAAGCTGTTATATGTGTTTAAAACTGTACTTTTAAAATCTGGCAAAACTAAATCTGAAGAAACTTTTCCAATGCCTTTTTAAAAACTTTCATCTAATCTAAAAAATTCTGAATATAGTCCAACTCAAGATTGCAATTGCTTTGAATAATCTAATTATGTTGCAAAGCAAATCATATGTAGGAACTGAAAGAAAAAAATATAAAGTGTTGCATACTTATCTAAAGATTATCCTATTGTTGCTTCTCTTTCATACTAATTTACAGAAAATATATACCTGTTTTGCCATACAAATAAACCTATCCCTTTGCATCTTGATTAGAAAGTAATCATTATTTCTTTATTTTGTATGGCTTACTTAAGCCATTATTTATTGATTTTTGAATCATCATTATCAATTAAGATTAAATTGTATGAAAATTAAATATTAATGTATTAGTGATATAGAGATATAGAGATAATGATAGGGTAGAGGTTAATGTTTTTATTCTTTTTTGTATTGTATTTAATTTTTTTGTAAGCTGCCTAGAATAACTGAAAATGAGTGGGCAGCCATATAAATTACTAAATAAATAATATCATAATTGATGAGACTTTAAAAAATTGTGCTTAAAGGTCAGCTTCATATATTAGATTTTAAATTGTTGTCAACAAATAGGAAGCTGTTCAGCATGAGAAAGAAGCATTAAAGAAGCAGCATGCAGAAGCCATTACAACTCTAAAAAAACAAGTAAGATACTTTTTTCCTCAGCAATAATTATTGTATTTCTGAACAGATTAATTTTAGCTTTATGTGGAAAGTAATATGGCCATATGAATTCACAAAATTTTGGCTACAATCCACACTTTCCTGGGAATGAGTTATATTGAACTCAGTTGGAAGGAGAGCAAAAAGGTAGTGTTTGCAAGATCAAATGTCAGCTTCTGTCTGGAGTGGCTTGTTTTATATAAATTAAGTGTCAACTTGTATGCTCTCATCCATAGCAAAGAAATCCTTCAGTAACAACTCAAGACTTATACTTTATACTAATAATATTTCAGCCCAAGTCAACTTTATGTATATAAGGTAAGATGTGCAGCCAATAAATTTTACAAATAAATAAATATGTTAAAAAGAGTAGGGAATGGTATTTCATAGGTTAATGGCAATGTGGTACAATAGATGCTCATAGTATCAATCCTTAAGATTATTCCATTGGGAAGGATATGTGTGTGGCTCAGATTAGAAGGTTGAAGAATCTTGTAGCTGATTTCATGTTCAATAGTTTCAGAAGTTATTAAGAGACCCAGAAGAGCTTATAGGGCATACTTTTCCCATTTGTTCCCCAATATAAGTCATACAACAGGTCGATCAGGATCATATCCCTCTCATAATCAAGCCTAAATTTTGATCAGAATGTATCTAAATTGATAAGAGTATCCAACATTACTTGGAATTAAAAGATTACCTCAGATTCCAACACCTTGTCTATGGAACATAGGTTTGAGACTAAATAGTAATTATCCAGAGCTGTGTGGTGAAATTTGTCTTCTTCAACTTGATACTTCATAATTACCACCTTTACAGCTGTGTTTCATTATGAAGGAGAGATTTCAAAGACCTAGAGTCCCAACCCAACTTTAACCTGTTGCAAAACCTAGGATGAACAATGGTCTAAAGAGCAAGCAACAAGCTTCATTCCTCCAAGCAATTTGTTAATGTTGTCAGATTACAATTGTCTATAACAATATAACAAGACAATGCGATCCTGTAATCCTTGGACAAGAGATTACATTAGCAAAGCACTTAGTAAATGGGTCATAGTAAGCCTCAGGATTTCAGCAGTCATGTTTTAGAGAAAGCTCCTATTCATCCAGAAGAACACTGCTGAACAGATTCAGTGTACTATGAATTTTTTAAAAAAATCCTCTCAATATTTTTGAAAAAATTACTGTAATTTTATTTTATTGTTTAAAATAAATAATATTTTAAAATAAAAGTTACGTATAGACACGGAGTGGAGATCTTGCACTTTTTAATAGGATCAGAATTGTCTATCACAGGATGTCAAATTCAAGGCCCATGGTTCAAATGTGGCCTGCGATGTGGTTGGATCCAGCCCATGAGGCCGTCCTGGTCTATCCAATGAGAAGAGGAAAGATCGGGCCAGCATGCCGTCAGCCCAGTCTACCTAATGTGAAGAGGAAACTTGCCAGTAGTTTGGGGAATGGCATCAAGGCCATGCCCACCCAGTTGGCCACGCCCACCCAGTCAGCCACATCCAGCCAGCCCCCTGAGGTCAACCACAGCCTTGATGCAGCCCTCAATGAAATTGAGTTTGACATCCCTGGTCTATTACTTTCTAATATATATATAAAAAGAAGAAGTAAATATGGACAATCCCTGCATACTAACCTCTGCCTCAGAGAATATTCCAGTTCCACTGTGTGTCCCAAAAGC
The DNA here is from genome assembly GCA_009733165.1 of Naja naja. Classification (NCBI taxonomy): domain Eukaryota; kingdom Metazoa; phylum Chordata; class Lepidosauria; order Squamata; family Elapidae; genus Naja; species Naja naja. Next base: position 275,579,285 of record CM019148.1, read on the forward strand.
ACACAATATATACTGCCTTTAAATTGTGTAATTGTTAATTAGTATGGTTTGCATTCTTCATCTTCCACAAGGAGATAAATCAATAATTACTCTGAAAATTCTGAATTGAGTCCAGCAGCAGGGAGGCTAATTCCTGCACAATAAAATGAGCACAAAAGTACTAGGCTTGAATAGAGTGTACATTGATCACAAAATATGGTTCAGACATTTTTCAGGTAATCAAAAAATTTCCTTTGAAAAAGTTCAGAAACCCTTCATTCCAAGGGAGGATAGGACATAAATCCAAATCTCCAGCTAGCAAACCAAATCTTTACATGTCTTATGGTCTCCCTCTCAGTAGATATCAACAAGCAATTATAAAATGATTTGGTGAACCTGAATGTTAACATGGTAGCATCCAATCAGTTAATGAGGTTTAGTAAGTTTTTCTCTCCCCTGGAAAAGAAGTATTTAGAATTTTAGGAGATTCTTTAAAAATATGATTTATGATATATAATTTAACTGTCATAAAATTAAAATAAAGCATCTGGATATTAATAATTTAAAATTTATGCTGGTGTATTATAATATAAATTTGATTTAGTGTAAAACCTTCAAAATTTCAAGACAGAGTCTTTAAATTTGAAATGGGAAATTGCTTTCTTTTTTTCTTTCTGTAGGAAACCCAAAGAAAACAAAGTTGTTAATTTCTAGTTAATGAAAAGCAGACTTTTCAGTTTTATAATCAGATGGCACCAATGTCACAGAAAATACAACTGGAGAAATGTGTAGATATGGTAGCAAAGGCAGAACCACTTTAAAACTACAATTTTCTAAATAAGGTCTTATAGATCCACAAAACATTGTTTTAACATTCCTACTAAAGTGAAAGGATTAAACAGAAAGAACTTAATATTGGAACAGTCCTATAATATATTGCTTTAACATCTGTTGTTCCAAATACGTCTGATAATAATCTGATAAAATCATTAATTGCAGTTGGAAATTTGTTTTGTTAAAATGCAAAACTATTTCCTGTCACTCTTTCTATTCAATTTCCTTGAAAACCAGTTGCAGTAAACTGTTGGACATGTGAGGAGACCGAGGTCCCAATTTACCCTCAGCCATAGAAGCCCACATAGGAGGAGGAAGTATTATGTACACTCTTTTGAGTTCCTATTGTAAAAAGTAGGATATAAATGTAATTAATAAACATATATCATTTTATATAAGTAGAAAAGTTTTGCATTCTTCCATAGATAACCAATTTTGGAATAATAAAATTTTGAGATTTATTCATATCTGATACAGTTATTGATTTTTTTAATTGTAGAAGTTTCAATGAGCAGTCTGCTCCCAATTGGGAAAGCAGATTCTTTTGCAGTACAAATTTATACATTTTTCTGGAAGCTTATGTAATTATATTTTATATTAATTAAATAAAAATAACTTAATTTAATTTAATTTAAATAAAAATAAAAACGACCTGATTTGGCTAAAATGTTGAATATTGTTTGTACATACTGTTTATTTATTTATTTTTCTTGACACAAGTTTCAAGCAAAAATGATTGCTATGGAAGAAGAAAAGGTAATATGAACACTTGTATAATTTACTTGTTCAATTAATGAATGTTCAGTTAGCAGTTGAGTATTTAAGTGCTTTGTGTGGAAGGTACTGGCAGGGGTTCATTTCTTACTTTCCAATAGCAATGTGTACAATAAGTGATAAGTCCCATTAAGAATGTTGATGGCCTTTCCACATGGCTTCCCAAATGTTCTTGTGAATGCTTTCAGAAGGAAACATCAGCTATATTCCTAAGGGTACATGAAATACTTCAATTAATCTGGGGCACCATTATAATCATTTTAAAAATGATTTTGTGTTATTTATAGTTTAGGGCAGTGGTGGGATTCTACTGGTTCAGCCTCATTCGGGTGAACCGGATGTTAAAGTTACAGCTGGTTTGCCGAACCAGTATTTCAACCGGCTGGCTGGCCCTGCCCCTCCTACCCCTCCCCTCCCAGGAGTCTCCACGCGGCCCATTTTCAATGAAAGTTAGTGCAGGGTCCGCACGGAGGCTCTGGGAGGGGGAAAATGACCCGTTCTGGAAATCCAGAAATGGACCTGTTTCTGGCTTCCGGAGGGCCTCCAGAGGCTGGGGGAGGTTGTTTTCACCTTCCCAGAGGCCTGGGGAGGCCTTTGGACCTTTGGGAGGGTGAAAAATGGTCTTCCCAGAAAAACTGGAAGTCCCAAAACAGGCCTGTTTCTGGCTTCCGGTGGGCCTCCAGAGGCCGGGGAGGCTGTTTTTGCCCTCCCAGAGGCCCGGGGGAGGCCTCTGGACCCTTGGGAGAGTGAAAACAGCCTCTCCTGGGCTCTGCAGACCCACCGGAAGCCAGAAACTGGAAATTCTGGTAGGCCCTGCCTTCCATGGCCCCGCCCACCCAGCAACTGGGCAGTGAATCAGTTGCTGGGATTTTTGAATCCCATCACTGATTTATGGTCTTTTTTTAAAAAAATATTCTACATTGTAAACTGCAATGGATTCTTTAACATACTATGATACATATAGTAAACATTTATTGGTGAGGCGGGAAGCTAAATAAATAAATAAATAAATTGATACTAATAAATACACTGTTCTAGATTTCAGTCAAAATATGGTCTAAAGAAATAATTATACAATGTTTGGATTAATGAAGTTTATATGTAATTAGTGATAAAGCTGATTTTTGCAATCGGCAGGTTACTATAAAATAATAGAATATGTGAATATAATTCAGAAGCTGACTGCATGTTGTGCTATTTAAACTTAATGGGCCATATATGAAAAGTAAAAATATCAGATTTTGCAAAACAAAACAAAACAAAAATAGAATTGGAGTAATATTTTCCTTGCGTATCAAGACAGAATTTGAGGATCATTTTATAACAATTTCAAATAGAGACAATAGGTTACTGTAGAAAAATATAAAGAGAGATACATTCTTCAGTAAGTATCATTCTCGATATCTTTGGAATAAGTATATTTCCATCCTTTAAATCAGCACAACAGGAAATCCCATTCAGTAACGGTATTCAACACAGAGAAACATAGGCACCTATAGCTGGCTACAATGATGGAAAAGTGACATTTGTGACATCACAATACAATTTCTGTCTTTACATATTTGTATGGTAGTATGTAAGTTACAGAGTTTGCATCATGATGTCCTTATATATGTTTTATTAGTTATCCCGCACTGGATCCCTTGGGAGTTAGTCTTTCTCAAGTATGTGTGCTCACAAAATAAATGTGCACAGATATATTAGTCTATTTTTATTTATCCATAATGATAAATACATTTTAGAAGACTTATTCAAGAAGTGAATGACATCAGAAATATTTCTTTGAAGGGAAAACACCTGCTTGCTGTGGAATCAAAAGAAAGAGAAGTGGAAGGACTGAAAGAAACATTCAAAACTTACAGGTACACTAACATTGAATTCAAAATTTGTTTATTTAGGACCTGTCTCTATAGGGTACAACAGTGCAGACCATTCATGATGGGTGTAGTGAACAATCTAATTTTGCGGTTAAATGAAAAATAATATAATGGAATCCCTACTCTTTTCCCAGTCATCTGATTAGTAGATTTAGTTTTTATTCATCTGTTTCCTGTGTTAGATTGAAAAATGTGTTCTGCAAAGGGCTGAGGAAAACAACATACCTACTCAAAGAGAAAATAAGAAATCCTCTTTCCATTGTCAGTCACAACAAAATGTTCAAATGTATTATGTCATAATTTTCATGGAATCTTTGATCTTGGCAGTTTTTGCTATAGTCAACTTCTATAAACTGCAACAAATGTGTACAACTGATTAGAATGAGAGACAGTAACAGGATGGTCCTCCCAAAAACAGATACCCAAATACATATAATAAATGCAGAAATATGTAACAGTACATGCATTAACATATATTTTGTAGGTTTTGAAAATGTAATCATGGCTTATTGTGGCTGTAATTTTTCTGCCAGCATAGACAAGCAAGACATTCTTCTGATTTCTAATATCAGATATTTTATTTTCTTCACACTGGGAGATACAGAATCACTATTTCTTTCAAGAACAATTAACTTATCACTAAGTTAATGCTGTTCAAGACAGTGTTTTAATGGGTTAAGTTCACAAAAAGCCAACCTCTTAAAATTTCATTTTCTATCATTTCTTTGAAGTATCATAGGATCCCATCTATTCTCCACCATCAGGTTGGAAAGGATGATGTTTTGTGATATATCTTTGTCATGTTGTTCTGATAAATTTTGAATATAACATAATTCTATTCTCAAAGAAAGAAAGGCTCATACACATGACTGGGTCAGAATCAGACAAACAACAACTTCTGTCGTGTATGCACATGATTTCCTATACATTGTTGGCTCAATGTATTACCATATGATGGGTTTCTTTTGAACTGTAGATATATTTTGATCTATACAGGTAGGAATGGACACAGAAACAAGACAGTTGGGTTTTTTGGTTGGTTTACTATTTACTGCTTTCCCCTTTTATTCACCACGTATGCCAACTCACACCAGCAGAATAACAGTCACATCAAGTTCATATGCCATAGAGTGGTACAGGATATATGGTATGTAGGATCTCCAAGTAGTTCTACCTGGACATTAAGAACCATATATCTAAAGAAGCCTCAGTTAACTTCAGTGCATCAGTAAGGTCTTTCTATCTTTTGTCTTTTCATTATTTTTTACATTTGAGAATGAATACAAATCTGTTCAACAGTAAATTGAAGACAAAATACACATAGTGTAAATTAAAGCACTTGATTCATATTTGGGAAAGCCAGAAGTACAAGTTGAGATTTCTAATCATCTTCATAGAAGCAAGGTGTTTTTTGTGGTGGAAAGATTCCCAATCTGAAGCTCTGAGAGCAGAACATCTTCAAGAATCTCTAAATACCGAAGCATATTAACTGATTCTGAATGGACAAAGTCAATGCCTTCAATTTATAAAGTATTTCTATAGGTTGTGATCAGAAGCAATCATGTAAGTCTGATTGTGTTTGAACTGCTTTCAGCTGAATCATAAACCTGATTGATGTGACAGATGTTGTAGAATCTTTTCAAGCCAGATTAAATCAAGCATAGATTCTTCTCATAGACCCAGATCATATTCCTCTGAGATCTACCGGTACTGATTTGGTGAAATTAAAATATGGAGTTACTTTTAGGAGTCTACTATGGGAAAGAGAACCTTCAGTGCACCCTTAACTAAATTGCTTAGAATACAGATTATTGTGAAAGAAGCTAATCAAACTTCTTAGATAGTATGAGAAAAGCTAAATATGGCTGATTTACTGCTCTGATAAAAGTAAAGTTAAATAAAAACATGATGGAAGCTTTAGGAAATATATTTATTTCATGCCCTACCTTTATTCTAGTGAATTTGTGTGTTTTATTCATGAGATGGAGCTCACAAATTCATGTAATATTTAGAGAGATGGCAGTCTTCAAATTTTGAGAACATGTATCTTAGAGATAGCTTTTCAAATGAAAGGCTGTTTCTCAACAAGGCAACAGGTAGAACATATATAACTGTAGCAACCTTTAAGAAGCAATACTAGGGTGGACAAGTCTGCAACATTTCCATTTTAAGTACTAGTTCCCCATTCATTCAAATAATATTCTGGACCAATAAGAAATGATGCTGAGAATGTAAAGAAAATTGCTGATTCCTAACCACCACCACCACAAGAAAGACTTACTTTTTTATGATGTTTCAATCTTCTTGGTGAAATGATGACTGTTCCATTGCAGCTCTGTATATAGAATTTCAGAAGTCATCTTATGTGGACATCTTCTCTTGCTCTTTTTATTGTTGAAGTAGACATAAAATGATTATTACAATTTGTGAATTGCACTATAAATCCAGTTGTAACTGGAATTTAATCCTGAAGTAAATAATTTTTTTTCTTGCCAACAAGAATAAAACTTCACAGAGAGACTTTTCTTAAACCCCCAAAATGTTCGTGCTAGGATAATTAAATCTAGATTAAAGTGCCTACTTTATAGAAATTATTAACTGGATATGCTTCTTCTGTTTTAAGTTTAAGAAAAACAAAATCTGTCAAGCAAAAAAGTAAAAAGGAATTCTGAAACAGCTTTTGGAACTATATGAAACCAGAATAACTTCTCACTATTAAATATTTATACGCATAAATTTTAAGCCACACCTTGACACGAATATAGAACATTTTACTAAAACTTATCCTTTAAGCATTATTTATTTATGACCTTTTTTTTTACTCTGCCACAATGGGAAAACGTTATCTGCCATTAATTCTGTACTGATTACTCTTTTCCCATTAACTTTATAAATAGCTTGGTTATTTTGATGTCATTCTTTGTTTATTTAATAATCCAGTTAATGCTGAGATTATTGTAAAAGCAAATTCCTTCACATTGTTGACCTTCTGTGCAAAAGGCTGAAAGGATTTGTTATGCCTTGCTCAATTCATGACACAGCAGAAGTGATATATAGTGTACTTCATGGTTGGGTGAGCATGTTACATAGTTTTAAAGTAATAAATGCTCCTTGCTTTTCTTAACTAAGATAAACTTGGGGAAAAATCATCTAGTGGTAGAATCTTATTTATACTGATTATAGCAAAGGCTTTGTAGTGAAATACTTCTAATTTTATTTCAGCCAGCTCAGTTGCACTAAAGTAGTTCATATATTCTATTATATAGAACTTATCTGGATATCAGAAAACATACAGAATCATTTCTTTTCTTAGCTGATCAGGAAAGTTATCAGGCTTCTTTTATTCAGAATAGAACTCTTATGCAATTCTGATAGCAGCAACTATAAGCAGATGCTTTTACAAAAGCTATTGAGAACCTGCACCTTATCTTTCCTGTTACAACATAGATATTAACTAAATCCCACTTACTAGCAAGGGAAGGAGCTGCTGCTCCAATGTATGGTTGTTCCCTTCTTGCATTATTTGTTCTTCATTTCTAAGCACATGAACTAAAGAAATCTTATTTTTCAATTTAAGAATTCAAAATATCTGAAATATAGATTAATTATTATTTTATTGACACAACTGACATTTATTCAGGTGAATGGGTTTAGCTTTTGCTTTCTTTGAACATATTGTTTGTGGAAATATCAGTTTGTAAAGTGTCTGCTTATATAGCAGCTGCTGATCACAATATAGGATTGATAGCAATAATGGTCTGCCATTTTTTAATGCAAAAATGTGAAAAGTTGGTCATCAAAGTTTGTCTTGTATCCTATCCTGTCCTGTCCTGTCCTGCCCTGCCCTGCCCTGTGCTGCCCTGCCCTATCCTATCCTATCCTATCCTATCCTATCCATTTATTTTTCTATGATTCCAAGTTTAGAATTGCTTTTTCCTTGTTTCAGATTGTTTATAGATACTTTAAGTTAATAAGACTAGTCATAATTCTATTCCAAGACTGAGTGGCTGTGCATACCGGCATCTCGGCCCAGCCAGGAATATCCATCTTTGGCCATAGGGGGAGAGGTGTTGCCCCCTGTGGATAGGGTGCGGAATCTGGGGGTCCTCCTGGATGTACGGCTCCGATTGGAGGAGCAGGTGGGCGCCATTGCCAGTGGGGCCTTTGCCCAGCTCCACCTTGTTCGTCAGCTTCGCCCATTTCTGGACCGGGATGCCCTGCGCAAGGTCACTCACACTCTTGTTACCTCTAGACTCGACTACTGCAACGCTCTCTATTTAGGACTGCCCTTGCATACCATCTGGAGATTGCAGCTGGTGCAGAATGCGGTGGTGCAGGTGGTGATGGGAGTTTCCTGATTCTCCCATGTTACCCCCCTCCTGCGCTGCTTGCATTGGTTGCCGGTTGCACTCTGGGTGAGATTCAAGGTTTTGGTTTTAACATACAAAGTCCTACATGACATGGGTCCTCAATATTTAAGGGAGCGTCTTCTGCCGATATCTAATGCCGGCCACCTGTGCGAGCACATAGGCAAGGACTCCTCGGGGTCCCGTTGGCGGGCCAATGCCAGCTGGCGGTCCCCCAGCGGTGAGCCTATTCTGTCGCGGCCCCTGACCTTTGGAACCAACTGCCCTTGGGGCTCCGCCTGGCCCCTGACCTCTGCACCTTCCGCCATGATTTAAAGACCTGGTTGTTTGACCAATTCGGGCTGTGACCCCTTCCTGGGGCGGGGATAGATTTTTAATGTTAATTATTGTAAATTTAGTTTTTAGTATTTGGGCTTGTAAATTAGTTTAATTGCTTTTTAAGTATTTATTGTCTCTGTTTTTTAGTTGTGAGCCGCCCCGAGTCTTCGGAGATGGGGCAGCATACAAGTTCAAATAAAATAAAAAAATAAATAAATAATTCTGGTCCTGGAGAGACTTGTTTTGAAAATTCTGCAAGTCAAAAATTGTCTACTCATTCTTACTCATTTTTCACCGTTGTTTAGCCAGACATTGTTCTCTTACCTTATGGCTGCTGAATTTGCTCAGGAGACTTAGTAAGGGATTGGTAAAAACTTTTCTGAATACCCAGATGTAGTTAGAGTACAAATATTATAATATGTGTTGTTGCCATGCTGGCTGCGACTGACAGAAGTTTGAGGGTAGTAGTATCTGCAATACCACAAATTAATCTAGCATTTCAGTGTTATACAACTGAAAATATCCAAGCAGATCTTTTTTCCAATCAAGAAAGTTAATGCATAGAAAATCATAAGATTTTTGAATGAAATTTTCATGACTGACATTTTAAAAAACATTATAAATTGTTTTTACTTCATCAATATGCATAAAGTATGAAAGGTGAGAAAAATTATTTATTCATTAAATTTGTTTGCTGCCCATCTCGCTTTTTAAACTTCTGAAATTTCTTTGTCATGAGTTCTGCATTTATGATGGACTTGTTTTGTCACGATTCTCTATTTATTCTTTTAATCACAAAAGAGAAGGCTCGGTTGTGGATAATAGTTTGTAAGCTGATAGACCTTGGTACTAAAACTCCCCTTAAAATATTAAATTTGTAATACTTTAAAATAGTATAATGACAAATAATTGTTAACTGATATTAAATGCATTAAGATAAGTAATTATGCTAAAATATTGATAAAACTATTTTATTATAACAGATTTCAAAATACACATTGCAAAAGAAGCTTAATGAAATGGTAAGTGCTATAAGGAAAAAATAGAATTAATCTCTTGTTCAATGAATGAAAATTCTGTTAATATGAGATCACTGTGCTCATGGATAGGTGTTATTTTGGAAGCAAAACCCTTCCTCTGGTCATGAAAGAAAAAGCTGAACTGTATGCCAAACATTTTGCATTTTATGTGAAGTAATTCTAATTAAGAACTCTTGCAACATTTAGCTTATACATATATCACTGACATTGGTTGGTAGGCAACTCAAGCGACTTTTATTGAATACTAATATTTCTAAAATTATTTATTCAAGCAATATTTGATATTTTTGTGCTTGTGAAATTCTCATTTGTGCATTCTCATTTGCCACCTTTCTTTGTAAAATAATCTATTTTTATTAGCAAGCTACATGAATGAAAGTGACGTGTCATGATGAATCTTATTTTCTATTTGGAAGGCAGTATTTATAATTAAAATATGCATATGAGACCTGCATTTTATTTGAATTTTGAAATATAAAATACTGTAGGGAATATAAAATACTGTAGTGTTCCTCTTCTTCCACTATTATGTAGAAAAATAAGAGTCCTGAACAGTCCACTCTGAATCATGTTTGAATTTAAAGAGAGCTTTTCAAACACTGCTAAGCTTGATTGACTAAAAGCTGTGAAAATTCTGCTGCTGCTCAACTGGAAAGAACAAAGATAATATTGTCAGACTATTATAAACTGTTATTTTAATTAAGAAGCTCAAAACTAGAGTCCAGTTTAGCCTTAAGTACCATGACATTTGTACAGAAAGTCATCTTCAACGCTACAGTGGTTTTACACAAAATATGTGTGAAATTGAATAATATGTCCTTTGACCTGAGAGATAAGGCTACAAGTTAAAGATCAAAGGCAATGTAAAATGTGTTTACCCTATTTCACTTTTAAGTTAGATTCTTATTTAACTTGTGTTCTACTACCCACACTCATACACCAAAGATATGGCCGTTGTACATTTTAATTCTTAATTAATTCTTTAATTCTTAATTTTACAAATGACACTTTATTTCATTTTTACTTTTAATGTATCTGATATAAAGTAGATTCTTAATATGTTAGAGTAACAATGATAATATCTGATATTTAAAAATATATTCAGAATCATACAAGTGCTTTAGCTAGTGATGGTTTGAAATCATACTTTAACGATAAAAAGAATTTTCACCATGCTTTTGAATACCTATGGAAAGCAAACCTGTTGGCAGGACACCATTCTGATACAACCAGATGTTCAATAAAGCATAAAGCTGGCCTTTGAAGTATGGTAGCAATTCCTTACTGATAAAGTCTGGTTTTTGCTTTTCTGATAAGAATAAAACTGCATCAAGAGATAATGAAGGAAAAGGACCATAGATTGAGATCCATGTCTGATCCTGTATTGTTTATGTTTCCAGTGAGCGCTGTCCCTATTTTTGTCTTTATCCTATTTATTACTAGTGCTGCACATAAAAGAAAGGATTTCTTAATCTGTTTCAATGGCCAAGTGTGAATGTTTGTACTCAGTTGTAACAAATAACAGAGCTTTACATGAAGAATGTTACATTAATATATCACAACACTTTTTGTAGAGTTCAATTTTTTTTTTGCTAATTTTCTTTCCTATTAGCAGTGATAAATGTGTTCCTAGCATTTTTGTAACCTGGGAATGTGTAGTATAAGGTTTTGGGATTTGTTTTTTTTTTTAATGGCTATGACAATGACTCTTTACACTAGATTAATAAGCTAGCTGATTTTGGTGCAATTGAGCCAAAACTACAGATAAATGTTTTCATATATCATGCTTAGGCCCTGAAATATTTTCCAGGTTGTTTTGTTTGCTTGTTTTTTGCTAGGGGTAAGGTGTAGGTATAATGTGCATTAAAAAAGGAAAAAAAGGAAAAAGAAAGAAAAATAACAACAACAAAAGAAATCCTAAAACTGGTATAAGGGAGCAAAATAACTAATTTCATTTGTGAAGATTTTCTATAAACATGAAAAATTTTATATTAAATCTTATATTTCTGGATTCCCCCCAATTTTCTAACTATGGTATGTATACTTTTCATTGCAGTTGCCTATTAAAGTATAGAGAGATTAGTCCACTTTGTTGAAATTCCCAAAAAATTGTTACTGACCATGAAAAATCTGAATTTATTTTTCTCAACTGTGGCAGGAAGAAAATCTCATAAATATATCAGTTGACAACATGAATATTTTATCCAATTTCAATCAGAAGTAA